>SKCR01038759.1:0-90944 GCA_019454045.1 Zanthoxylum bungeanum | reverse complement strand
TTACTGTTTCTCAGGCCCTGCACATTGTTACACAAGTGAGTCCCACAACCGGTGTCAAGTACCCAAGTAGAAGGTTCAGAGTTTTGAGAATATAGTTCAATCATATACAACATACCTGAAGCATTGGGCTTTGGCCTCTTGGGCTTCCCTGCTTCCTTGGCTTTCAAGGATCTTCAGTCTTTCTTCCAATGACCCTTCTTTCCACAAAAGAAACATTTCTCATTTCATTTTTTCTTCTCCACCTTACCATTAGGCTTTAGGTGATCTGGAGCTTTGGCCTTGCCCTTACTTTTCTTTGGGCCTCGTGGCTTCAGGTCTGTACCCGTAAGCATGACGAAGGTTTTAAGCTCCGGTTTCAAGTCCTTCTCTACTTGCTTTATCAGATTGTGCAATTCTGCTAAAGTAGCTTCTTTATCAGACAGTTGAAACTTCATAATAAAGTTAGAGAATTCTTTTGGTAAGGATTGAAGAATTAGATCAGGACCTATCTCATGATCCATGATGAACCCGAGGTTGGCCAATTTTTCAATGTGGCCAATTATCTTAAGGACATGACCACTAACAGATCCTTCCTTATACCTTGTTTGGAATAAGGCACATGACACTTGGAATCTCACAGTATGAACGGAAGTTGCATACAACTCCTTCAAGTGAAAATTGATGGTTTGAGCATCCATATCTTCGTGAGCTTTCTGAAGTTCGTCTGACATAGAGCCAAGCATTATGCAAACTGCTTGCTCATCATCATCGACGTGTTTCTTCCAAGTATCAAATGTATCTTGGTTAGCATCTTCTCCAGGTTCAGGCGGAAATGGTCTTTCAAGAACATAGAAAATCTTTTCTTGCCATAAGACAATTTTAAGGTTTCTAAACCAGTATTGTAGTTGTCCCATTTGAGCTTAGCTCATCAGGATGGAACGAAGTGATATTCTGTTTGCCATTTGAATGTTTGTGAAATATTTTAACCCACCTGTTAAGAGAAAATGTTAAAATTAGGAATATGTTTTCATTAATGTTTCATAATAACATGGGGTTTTAATATTATGAAGTTGCTCCCACTCAATTATTTTAAATTTTAAGCAAATCGCATCAACCCCAATATGATGGATTTCTTGTGGGCAAGGATCCCATTATCATCATTTCAAACTCCGACTAGGGCCGGTCGTTATAGAATACGATAATTAGGTAGGTTCCCAACCAATTTATGATATAAATCACAATTCCTTGATCATTGGGTTGGGCAATCAACATGCATATTTATGCTAGTCATTGTGGACATCCAATCTTTGCCACTAAGTTATAAGACCACACCTAAGGGTCACTGCGTCTTATTACTCAGAAAAGTCAAACCATTGTCAATAATACGATTTAGAGACAAATTGGTATTGGTCAGTCTGGTAAAGCCTAGTCCTGCCAATACGGTTTAAGCCTTTTGGGTCTATACTTTACAATGGGAGGCAAATTTTAGACTTAAATTATTATTGAGGATTTTAGCAAGTTTAAGTGAATAACTGTCAAATGGATTCCTCCATTGAAAAATCCCCAGAGGGAAGGTGGAGCAAACTCTCTTAAATACCCCTGCCTCTTAGGCTCTTATTGCCTTGGTGATAGGAATAAACAATAGATCCTCCAAATTAGTCCAACATTTTAAATACGCTTTAAGGTAAGCTTTGAGTAAATGATTATCTAGATATCTTCACAGCTTTTCCTTTTGGCTATAAAAAGGTAGTGAGTGAAGGAAGACACCAAATCATTATCTAACTCTAGTAATACCTTTGGTTAAATTAACTTTAGTTTGGAAAGTTTTATTAACGCCTTGGTCCCACCCCCACTTGTATCTTTTATATGTCTTTTATTATAAACAAGTGATTTATATTTATTAGCCTTAAAGGTAATAAATCTCTAAGTTCATCACGAAATAATTACTTAGCTAAGGGATAAGCAATACACTCTCAATTTCCTTAGAAGTCTCAAGATGCTTGCATCCTAAAATAATCATGCCAATTCTAATCATACATATAATCATCAAGCATATGAGTTTTAATATGTTGGAATATTTTAGGCATTAAATAACTTTGATTAATATTTAATTATGATATTGCATTTTATTTTATTCAAATAAATTTACTATTCACATTTTTCTGCAGACGCGTGAACTTTAAATACAATTTCACAATTCAAATCTTAACCAAATCATGCAAAACTTGTGCCTAAAATTAATTTCAGGGTGTTAGCTTTGCAACGAGCCTTTAAACACCCAATTTCGAGTTCAAATGAGAGAGAATAATCAAAACAAAAAACGGCGCGATGATACCACTATTGGAAGCGGCCGCGAGTGCACAACGGAAAATCAAAATTATTATGCCGCTTTTCCTTTGCCCAAGACCCATTTGTTTTTATTATTCTACAAGCCTAGGCATGTTACTATATATTCTAAGAATAAAACTCATAAACCATGCAAAGAACATAAACCTAAACATGCTAACTATCATAAGAACTCTAATTAAAATAAAGAGAAAAAGACTTACTTGAACCGAACACTCCTCCAGTCCTCCCTCCAATCTACAAGCTTTTCTAAAACTCAGCAAGCTCTTCCACGTTCCAAATAGCCACCCAAGTGTGTGTGGCCTCTAAAGATGCACACACCAAAGCCAAAATCAACGGCAAGACTACGCCCTGAGTGCACATGTATTTTGCCATTGGTGCTAGCCTAGGCAAATACCTCAAAATTTTAACTCGAGGTTCTTCTAGTCAATTAGAATTAAGGATCCTCAAAATCAGTGGCTTACTCTTAAACTTTAGAGTTGCTCACTTTTATAAACCCAAGATATGAAAGGTTTTGGTGTAAAAATTTGTGAAGAATTCTTTGGTTTATATAGTGCTCCAAAGACAACATATTTAATTAAGAATCCGATGTGATATAAAAGCTAATTTAATTTTAGCCATTGGATCTTAATTTAGTGGTTTAATGAGATTATAAAACCCTAATAAGAGTTTGGGCCGAATTGGAATTCAAAACAAATAACAAATTTTTTTTACTATTCATGTGAATAGTAATTTTTTTATTCCAATTCTCAAAGTGCCCACATCGTCATTCACCAATCCCTAAGCCACTATGGAACCTCATAAATGATCTGTTCAATAATTAAAAACATTGAACCATTTATGAACAATTCCTACAGCAATCATATATGCTGTTATATTTGTACTGTGCACTGTTAACCATTGATTTCGACTTTGTTGTGTGTGACCTTTTGGGTTCCCCTCAAGTTGGACATGAAATAAATCGTGATAATTTAATCGAATATAAATTATCCTCCGATCAGATGGTCGTTCGATTTCAATGACCAAGGTTGACATCTAGCAACATTCCAAGGCCCCCAAATGAGAAGGAAAGATATATATACCCATTTTGTATGTGATTTACATATGATACGGTCTCTTGCCTCACTGTATCCCCACCTATTGACCTAGGGTACAGAAAGTGTCTACCTATATGGTCAAAGGTATTATATTGATAGTGTCATGAATCATGCTAACCCAAGAATCTCACATGATTCTTCCGCTGTGGCCATAGTCTCAAGCAATGATCACACATATCAACCCACGAACTGGAATACTACTCTTATAAGAAAATATTATCTGAGAGAGTGGTGATTCTCTGTTGTATCTTTACAAACTTCATGTGTTTCAACAAATGACCCAATCATACCCTTATGACCGGATCTTTTGAACCGGGGAAGGAGAATATCAAAGTTATTTGATCCACACATAAGATTGTAAAGACCTCGAGTCTAAGGACTAGTCATATAATCGATACATGAAAGTTCTCACAGACACATGGGATAAACACTCCATATGAAAACTTTCGGCATTCAGTTCGATGGACATGAGCAACTCATGCATCCATGTGATACACGAAGCGGACGGATATCCACTAGTAGCCTATGAGATTGGCTACCCCACTTAAGGGCGGATCATATCATCATGCTAGTCCCTCCGCTTCGTGAACGCCTAGATTATTCACAAAACTATTACTAGAATATTTAAGAGTAATTATTCTCATAAGGCGTGGAAGCCATCGTCTTATTACTCCAAGGGCTTTATTACAATGTTGGTGATTCATATAAGTTATGTAAGACACGTATAATAAAGATTGTCATTTTATTAATTAATAAAAATATTACAAATACATGTACATATAGCCCATCCACAAGTTGGGTATAGCGCATATCCCTAACATAAACATGTGAAAAGGAAATATCGTGTGATTATAGAGATTATTGAACGAAAAGACATAATGGTCTTGAAGGTTCAAGGACAAGACAACATAGCAAACCCACTTACTAAGACCTTACCTCCTAAGTTATTCAATAAACATGTGGAAGAGATGAGACTTCGGTACCATCCGGATTGACACTAAGCAAGTGGGAGTTCGTTGGAGTTGGTGCTTGGAGCGCCAATCCGAATAATGTATTTACATTATATTTTATTATTTATTAATAAAAAAACTATATATTTTAATTTAATTTTATTAATGTAACATTTTGTGATCTCGACTACTGTTACATTATGGATGCGTGATACATAATATAAATTATGTTCGAAAACATATACACTCATGAAATGACTTTGGAGACAATCGGTAATTCTTCAAATTTCGATATGAAATTGTACGATATTCCACTCGAGACAGCCCATGGTTTTTGTGCCATAACATTTTCATATGATCTCCAATTTTTATGAACTTTATATGTCGGAAAGCTAAGATCGAGACTTATAACTTCCATGTTGAATAGTTTTACAAATTCGAACTAGAAACCAGTCGAAAATGCAACTCAAAATTTCAGATGAATAGTGTATGTGGACCCATATAGAGAATTCTCAAACTCCCTCAAAAGTTCTAACTTTTTCATTTTAAAATTATACAAAATTAGCCAATTAGCCCTTATTATATATATAAGTGATACTATTCAAACCCCCAATATTTTAAGAAGAAGAGAGAAATGTGAGAAGAAGAAGAAGAAGAAAGAAAGAAAGAAAGAACGAGAAAGAAAGAAGAGCGAAATAAGAGGAAACAAATACCAATCCTCACATAACAAGCTAAGAAGAAGATTAGCAACCATTGAAGACTTGAAGAGTTAAGGAAGGCAAGTAAGTTAAGGTAAGGGAATTGTGACCAAAATCTTGGATTATAAAATCTTTATGGTATGAAGCTATTTTGGTGTTAGTGACATTATAGGGATTGCATTTAGTGAGATAATGAGCATGTAAATTGATTGTATTAAGAAATGAACACATTTATGGAAATTCCAAAGTTGAGCTAAAGAAAAATTATGAGATTAAAAAGTTTTTTTGATGATGAAATATTGGTGTAGAATGCATGAAATTGAAGTTTAATAGAGTGGTTTGTAATGGTTGTAGTGGAGAAGTGTATTTGGGCAAACTAGACATGGAAGAGTTGGTGTTGGGGCCTGAAAATGGGGGCAGGCCAACGTCACGATGCGTAACATGATAATGGTCTCTGTTTCAGTTTTATTGTATGAGCATCACGAAGCCGAACACCTAGCGTCACGACGCGAAACCGAGGAAGCTCTCTGTGTCAGTCTGCTCGAGTGCGTATCGCGACGTGAAAAGCTTAGAGTCGCAACGTGATACAGAGGAAGCTTTCTGCCTCAACCCTACCTATGTGAGCGTTGTGATGTACAATATATGGTGTCGCTTCGCGTGGCCATTTCTCAAGATTAATTTTTTTGCCATTCAGTTTCAACTTAGGATATTAGAGACCATCCGAAATGTTTTGTATCATCTTATATACATGTTTTATGACATGTTGCAAGCATATTAGCTCATGTAGTGATTATAAATTAATTGAATTGAGAAGCTTAGTATAAGTTCCAAAACATGTTCCATAAATCAAATTCTAATCTAGTATATTGATTCTAGATTATCGGTAGGAACCCACAAGTGCTTCGATGAGATGGAACAAAGTAAGACATATTTCAACAGTTAGTGGACCATTCTCTCAAACTATATTAAATTATATGTTTTTGATATCAGACTTACCTTTTTAAGAACATAGGGCATTAGCCAAATTTATTTCCAGTTTTTTTTTAAGAAATAACATATTTCTGAAAGATAAGTTTTATTGCAGTTGTTTTATGAATGATGAGTTTTTAGAAAGGTTGATTTTCAAACCTTGACTTTATGATTTTGGAGGCATGGGGGAATCCCACCCCTGTATGTACTTTAACTAAGTTATGGAATTGACTGTTACAGATATCGTGTGCACACGCAATTCAGGACTAGGGATGACTAATGCCTGTTGGATAATATGACCCATAGCGTCACTATTTGCACAGATCATTGTGTTGTTGTAGCAAATTAACTATGTAACAAGGAAATTGCACTCTCGTCATTTTGTGATTAGATCACCTTAGATATATAAATGAAGAGAGGTCCCTATGATTAGTTCCTGGATTGAGATGATATGAGACAGTATCAGTCCACGAAGGATTAATCATTAAATATCCCTAGCCGTAGTATTATCGAGACTGGACATCGATAATGCGGAATAGGCTAGTATTGCACTTGTGCGCGTTGTGAGGGCACAACGGCATAGTTCTCATATATATAAGTATTGGATACTTGTGCAAGTGCGATAGGAGGTCGTGTTTCACCGATGGTACGGGAAACAGCTTCGCTCTGGATAGACCCTTCGGAATCCCATTGGTATTATGACTAGGTGTCTATGGGAGGCCGAAATCAAGGTAGGTGTGTATAGTCTTAACCTGAGACTTACATCGCTAATACTTACGACAATCGGTAAACTTTGGTTTTGGTGGTGGGGGATCTTAACTGGTTCTGTGTTCACCTCTTCTGGGTTTATTAGAGAATCGTAGTGTATTGGATGTGATGTCGAGACGGAAGTGTCACTCCAGTCATAATGGAGATGATGTCACGCAGGATACGGTATTAGTGCTCTTAAGTGATGCGCATCCAATCGTGATATTATGACCAGGTCATGAATATCCGATTATAGAGACTAGTTACCAGACATCCGATATTGTTTTCGGACGGGGCAGACACTTATCCAGCCCCAGCCCTAACACGTGACTATCCGATACTGGGCCAATATGCACAATACATTAGTATACTACGCTTGATACAGATCTTTTATATTCTTTGATGAATATGTCCGGAGAACTTGGAAGACTTGGTGCTTTGCTAGGAGTCGACCTTGTCTCGTAAATCGGTAGAACGTAGTACTTGGTACGTACGTGATTCGGATACTCCGACGACCGTATTTACTGCCAGATTATCCGGGGATCTCATGGGTCGCTTCCCGATAATCCACCGATGACGCACAACTCGCACTCTTGAATAATCTGGGATTATATAGAAGAGAGAGAAAATTAATCTAGGATTAATAACGGAGATATTTTATCCGGGATAAAATGTCGTCTAAAGAGAGATAACGATTAATTTGGAATTAATCGGTAAATTAATATATTCGATATATTAAATGAAATTAGATTTCGACGCGGAATTAAAATTAGATTTTAATTCGGGCAAACGAGTTAATTTAGAATTAATTCGTTAGCGACGTAAATAATAATTTCGCCAGGCGCAATTATTTATTTAAATTCGATTGAATTAACGTCGCGACGTAAGCTCGGTATTTCGGAAATATCGAACCCGAACGCGTGAGTGCACGTGGGCCCACTTTCATTTGGAAACGTGTGGGGCCCACATGACACATGTCATTCTAATGCATTGCATGTAGATAGTGTACAATGCACTCAATGTTATTGCATGTAGATAGTGTACAATGCACTCAATGTTATTGCATGGAAATTGAGTGTTTGACACTCTAAGCCATTGCATGTTTTGTGTCATAATTTTATTATTTATTTAATAAATATTATGGCATAAATATAAATTGATTTTTGGTAAATCATTTTAACTTAATACACAATTTCAACTCTCTCAAAAACTCTCTCCTCTCTCACGCAAATTGCTCACTGGTTTTGAACCAGTTTGGGCGTGAATAAGGGAAGCAAGGGTTGGGTTTTCATGGTGAAAACCGCAAGTGCTAGCACACTACGAGTCTTGCGAAGGTGGTAGGGAGGTTTCCCCATGAGCCGGGATCCATCGGATGAAGCTCGGAGCTCCGTTTCTTCACTCAATTTTCTGTTTTTGTAGGACAGTGGACTGTTGCAGTGGTGAGATCAAGGCAGTGCGTTTTTGGGCTTGAATCGTCTCCAAATCGACATAACCGATCAATGTGAGTATTCCGCTACCTCCGTTGATGTGTTCACGCATGTTTTCATGACTTGTTTGATCTTGGGACCTTAGAATAAACCAACAATGCCCATAGATCCCAGATTTTGAGTCTAGAGGGTAGCATAGATCCGCACCCTGGCTCCAGATTTATGGCTTAGGGGACGGTGATCCATACGTCCCAAGACCACCAGATATTTGCTTACGAGGGGACGCCCCCAAACGTCAGATTTTGCGTATGGGAGGATGACGATATGTAACACCCCCATGAGCCAGATAAACAGATACATATTTTTCAGATACAGACTTTTCAAAAATATATTTTCAGGAATGGATTTCTAGAAACAAATTTTTCACAAGAAATGATTTTTCTAAAAGAGTTTTTAGAAAAGATTTTCAGAAATAGTTGAGTTTTCATATAAGAAAATTATTTTAAAAAAGATTATTTTCTGTGGGGATCTTAGTTTTTAGAACCATGAATTTTCAGAAAGAATTAGTTTTCATTTTTTTAATTGTCCACTCACTAGGTCATTCAAACGATCTAACCCCCCTAATTCCCAATTTCCTTATTTTACAGGTTACCCTGAGGACGAACTCGAGATGAGAGATATTGATGGCAGTCACTAGGATACTGGTTCCACTAATTCAAGTATGAGATAGAGTTCATTCATGTTAAGTAAAGTAATGTTTCAGATATTTGTATAGTAAATTTGCGTTACAAACATTCTTGTATAAAGTTGTTGAGAAAAGTGATGTTGAGTATTCAATTGTGTGTACTGTTTTAAATTCTATGTCGTGGTGTAGGCACTACATTTTTTCATATAAGTCCCGATGAAGAGCCTCATACGGAGGCACTACCTTTTAAGTTGTGGAAGCCGCGGGAAACGGACGTCGGAAAGGAATTCAAGATCATTACCTTGTTGGGTTTAATTCATTTGCTTAGCCTCGGGTTCGCTCGTTGGATCTCTGTTTTAGAACTTATCTTTGGCCGAAAAACCCTCCGCAATCCACACCAAGCCCACACACCACCAAGCCATATGCCCAAGCCCACCAAAAGAACCAACCACACACCCACAAGCCCTCTAATTCATGCCCAAGCCCATTAAATCACATCCAAAAATATTCAAACACATTAACACATGTTAATATCTAAATAAATCACCTTCCCAAATTAAAGAAATCAAATCAAATCACTTTCCCTAATTAAAGAAATCAAATCAAATCACATTCCCAAATTAAAGAAATCAAATAAAATCTTATAAATCCCTTTCCTAAACTAAATGAAAATACCTTCCTAATTCAATAGATCTTTTCCTTGTAGCACACTAATTAGGAGATACCCCCCCATAATTGCATGATATTTTCCCTTCCCGTACAAGGACAACCTCAACCCTCTTCTATAAAAAGACACATAAACCAAACTCAAGGAACCCTGGCAGATTCACATCCCAAAAGCAAAACAATGAAACCCTAAAAGCCCTTCTAACTCTCTTCAGCCTCTCAGTCCCTCTTATTCAATACCCACACATCCACTCCTCATAAACCCTAAAGCCACACATCCCTTACATATATTTCTCTCACTCAGCTCTCTCCATAAACCCAAAAAAGCCACACATGCCGACCAAACAAACCGAAGCCACCTCACACAACAAGTCGAATCAAACCCTAACCAGCCCTCACTCACCTAACACACACATCAACACCCCATACATACAGCTCCCACATGAAAATAGCCACGCACAAGAAGACTTCACTCACAAACCCTAGCCTCACACAAAGCACAAACCACGCATCTCACGCCATTAAGCAACCTCTCATTCAACAAACCTTTCACAAATAACGCACACATTCACGAAGACAACCTGACCAGACCCTTCACAAACCGACAGAAACCCCTTCAACAAACTCAAATCAGCGCCCACTAGCCATGTTAACCATCATCACGCACTGACTAACCACCTCACTCGCCCCTCAATAGCCACGCAAACCTTAAGCACTCACGCACCACAAAAAGCCACCGAACTGCACCTATATTACCGAAAATAGTCCCTGAAATATGCATCTTTTACCATAAAAACTGTCCCCAAAAGAAGCCCCAAATAACCCAGAAAACTGCCTAGTAATCACCAAAAATCTTACCTGGAAACTGCACTGCATCACTACCGAAAACTGTCCAGAAAACTGCACTGCATCTCTACCAAAAACTCCCCTAAACCACCGAAAATACAGCCCAAATACCATGAACAACAACCAATAATGACGACCAGAAAAACTGCAGCAAAACAGAGCAAACAACAAACTAAAACAGCGAGGCAACGAAGAGGAAACAACGAACCAGTAAATCGGAAAAGTTGAGCAGCATCAACCCTTCCGACAACCGCGTAACGCACTTCCAAGAGGCGACTTAAGAGGTTAGACCTGAGGGCACCCTTTTCATTTATTCCCGCACTTTCTTTCCGTTAGTTATTGTTATTACTTCACATGCGTATGATAGATTCATGTATGTTGCGGCCATGGGATGAATGAAATATGTGTTATCTCTTGCGGTATATCGGATGGAAACCCGGACGTAAATTCCGTAGCCGAATCCGAATGGACGGTAGTGCGGTCTGCACTCGGGATACAATGCCAAGTACCGCTTGAGAGACACTCATATTTCGTTTCATCCGAATTTGTGTTCATTAGTTGTTTATTAGAAATAGTAAGTTAATTTTATGCATGATTAGGTTGTTTAGTATGTTATTTTTATGCATGATTTAGTTGATTATTTCCAAGCATGATTTAGTTATTTCTTTTGCATTAGGAACTTAATTATGTCTCTTTACGTTTATGTTTAGATTGTTATTTATTACATTGCCATGCTTATCGATTTAATGTATTCATGAGATTGTGTGCTTACCGTTATTCTAACTTACTTTTATGCATGCAAACTTAGATAAAGGTTATATGCAAACTTAGATATAGGTTATATGCGAACTTAGATGTAGGTTATTCTTGAGTAGACTCGGTTATATTATTACATAAATCCATTCATTACAAGTGGCATAAGTAAGGGACCATTCCGAACCCAACGGTTTGAGGTCTTCCTTTGCGAGGGGTGAGTGCGGTCTTAAATCATTTTCCTAGGTAATGGTTTGGTGTCCTCCTTCATTCACTACCTCTCTATAAGGAAAAGCTGTGAAGGCACCTAGATAATCATTTACTCGAAGCTTACCGTGATGGACTAATTTGGAGGACCTATAGTTTATTCCTGTCACCAGGGTGATAAGAGCCTAAGAGGCTTGGGTATTTAAGAGAGTTCGCTCCACCCTCCCTCTAGGGAATCTTCAATAGAAAATCCATTTGACAGTCAGTCACACATCATAACTCGTTGGCACGTACCTTAAGGTATAAAAAAGGTGCGCTCAATTGGTCACTCGAACCCTTGAGTGTGGAGTCCTAGTTGTGGGCAATCCTTCATCAGCGGGAGCCTTTGTCTATATCCATATAACCCGCATATGAATTGTAGTTGTAGGACCAATAGAAACTAGTCCTTTGTGCTTGCGTTTAGGACCATCGTTATTTGGATTCAGTTGGACTTTTTGTCATGAGGTACGGGCTTGTTGGGCCATTTAAACTGGGACGAGTCCGTGCTTTATAGCAATTTGGCCAAAATCTTCTGAAATGCCAATGGGCCATTTTGTGCTTAGGCCTTTTATCATTTGAAGTTGTTTAGCCATGTTATCACAAAAGTGTAAATTTGTTTGGCCTTTTCAACTAGGACAAGTTTGCACCGCGCAATAATATGATTGAATGCTTCAAAATGATAATGGGCCGACTTATATATTCCATGCATCGCACGCATACATGCTAACATGCGGTTTTAAAAGACACCATAGATACCCGTTGGGTTAGGAAAGAAGGCAGACTCATCAAAAGGCCGTCAGCAAACATGAGCGAATCAGAGAACGAGGTATCCCATATGGATCAGCTGGAAACAAGTCTCACTAAGGTTACTGAGCAACTGCAAGCTTTGACCGCCGCTATGGCTAATATGGCTATGCCCCGTGCTGGGGGAGGCTCTGAGAATGTGAGGCGTCAGGACCCTCCGAACAGGTTGAATGATGATATCCCTGTCTTCGATGATGACATGGCTGAGTATGCCACAAGAAGGATAGCCGGGTCTCAAACTGACTTGCAGAAAATCCGAGATCAGGTAGAGTCAGTCACCCGTAAGATGAGGGGCAAACATGAAGATCTGCTAGACTATGAGACAATGACGTTTGAGGAACAGTTTCCGACTCAGTTCAAGATGCCTGACATAACCAAATTCAACGGAAATGGGGATCCGAGGGTCCATCTCCAACAGTATGTTTCTGTGATAAGTTCAGTGGGTCTGTCGCAATGTCAGGTCTAGAAGATGTTCGGGATGTCACTTGAGGGGGCACCCGTGGTATGGTATCATGGCCTGGAAAGGAAGGTCAAAGATGATTGGAGGGCACTGGCATAGGCCTTTTTAAATCATTATGTAACAGATTTGGAGATCGACTTGTCGCTTCGCGACTTGGAGAATACCAAGCAGAAGCCGGAGGAGAGCTTCAAGGATTACGTGGACCGCTGGAGAAGCCAGCTTTTGAAAATGCAGACTCGGCCCTCGGAGAAGGACCATATCAAAATGATCATCAAGAGCACCAAGCCCTCTATCTATGGCAAGTTGAGGAGGATGACCTTCATGATTACATATTTTCGACAGTTGAGGGAGACTGTCATGGATATCGAGGAAGAGGAAGCTGAGAATATGAAGTTTTATTCCCTGAATAGGAGGACCATTGGAGGACCATCCGGAACCATGCCCGCCACTGCTGAGGTCACTGCCATAAAAAATAGGTGGTTTTCCAACCTTGGTAAGCCTCTTTCAAAGGTGTTCGAAAAGTTGAAGATGCAAGGACTCCTAGAACCCTTAGAGCCTAAACCACTTCCAAACCCTGTGCCACCCAACCTCGACCTAAGCATATATTGTCACTTCCATCGGAGGAAATGCCATGAAACTGACAACTGCACCCGCCTTAGGCATGAGAACCAAAACTTCATTGACTCCCATAAAATACCCGACCCAGAAAAAGAACAACCCAACACACACATAACTCATTTACCAAACTACCACTCTGTTCCACCACCCACCTACATGATCAACTCCGGCCTACCCGAAACCTTTGTCCTCCAAACTCTCAACCATCGAGCTTCTTGCATGGGGATAGGGGATGACAGCAGTGAAGAACCATAGGCTGAGGAATAAGACAATGCTGCAAATGATGAAGATGTTTTCCCTGGTTTATTTGATTGCAATCTTGCATTTTTAATAATAAAGACATTGATTTTGCCTACTTTTCGAGTTTGTTTTCCTCAATAGTTAAGCATTAGTCCGATGATGGAATTGTTTGCCCTAGGTTGGAACCTTAGAAACGATAAGTGCGAGATGTACTCTCATCCGATATTTTGAGTGGTTGATCTCGACTAGACTCGCGAGCACCTAATTATAGGATCTTAGCAGTGAAAGCCTGAGTAGTCGGCAAGGTGACTAGTCGAAGAGAGTGCGGATCGATGAATGACCGTTCACTTAGATGTCTATCCTGACTTACTTGTGTTACGATATGTGGAATGGTTGGAAACCAAAGAAAGGTCTCTAAAGAGGAAAATATAAACCATCTATAACCGATAAGCGTGAAGCTACCCATGGGCGAGTATTAGGACCACCATGAGGAGAAATGCTACTTTAAAGGGTAGGTGTGTGAAAAAAAAAAAAGCAAAGAAAAGAAAGAAAAAGTTCCAGACGAAAAGAAAAAAAAGAGACGAAAGAAAAGAAAAAGAAAACCATATCACATTGAGTACGGAGAAGTAATTGCAGAGAATGATCAAGACATCTAGGTTGATTTGACCCATTGGACCCATTCTTTGAAACAAAGTCATCAAGTTGGCTTACTTAAGGATCAAGCTGTAAAAGAACCTCGCCACACACACACTTTGAGTCTGGTTCAGATCATTTATTCAAACGATCGGATGTTGGTTGCATCGGATACTTTGAAGGCTCTCTGGTTTTGACACTGGGCATCCTTTGAGGGCAATAATATGAACAACTATTGGGATTATCTCGTAAAAGAGCATAATATGGTATGACAGTAAGGGAAATCGCATCACATGATCTATTCTGACCTAGTGCAAGTAGCAGATAGCAGAAAGCTAAATCAAGTCTGGGGGCGACCAGTCTACCACCTCGCGAATAAGGGGCATAACAGAATCTTGAGTCATGAGACCAAAGAAAACTGAGCAATCACCAGAGAAAAACTTGCAGAAGGAAATTGTAAGCAGACCCATGGGGCGATCAAAGACTTTTGTAGACAATAAGCACCGAGGAGCACAAGGAAGACCTAACCCATCAGAATAGGAAATACATCCATGCATACATGCATACACGTCACATACATGCATTTTTGTTTTGTTTTTGTTCACAGGTTTCGAAGAAAAGGAAAAAGCGGCAAAGTCAAGCAGTTTGGGGAATGAACCCAAGGTCGAGGCCCATATTATAAGCAGTTTCGGGAATTGATCCCAGGCCGAGGCCCACCTTATCAGCAGTTTCGGGAATGAATCAAGGGTCGAGGTCCACACTATCAGTAATTTTCAGGAATGAATCCCAGGGTCAAGGCCCATATTATCAGCAGTTTCAGGAAAGCATCCCAGGGTTAGTAACAGTTCGGAAATGGACCACCATCCCATCAGTAACGGTTCAGAAATGGACCACCTCTCAAGTAATGGTTCAAAAATGGACCACCATCTCATTAGTAACGGTTCGGAAATGGACCATCACATCAGTAACGATTCGGAAATGAACCATCTCTCATCAGTAATGGTTCAGAAATGGACCACCTCACCAGCAACGGTTCGGAAATGGACCATCTCATCAATAACGGTTCAGAAATGGACCACCTCATCAGTAACGGTTCGGAAATGGACCACCTCATCAGTAACGGTTCGGAAATGGACCACCTCACAAGTAATGGTTCGGAAATGGAGCACCTCATAGTAACAGTTCAGAAATGGACCACCTCACAGTAACGGTTCGGAAATGGACCACCTCACCAGTAACAGTTCGGAAATGGACCACCTCACACTAACGGTTCGAAAATGGACCACCTCACAAGTAACGGTTCGGAAATGGACCACCTCACCAGTAACGGTTCGGAAATGGACCATCTCATCAGTAACGGTTCGAAAATGGACCACCTCACCAGTAACGGCTCGAAAATGGACCATCTCATCAGTAACGGTTCGGAAATGGACCACCTTACAAGTAACGGTTCAGAAATGGACCATCTCATCAATAACGGTTCAGAAATGGACCACCTCACAGTAACGGTTCGAGAATGGACCACCTCACAGTAACGGTTTGGGAATGGACCACCTCACAGTAACGGTTCAGGAATGGACCAAATCACAGCACGGTTCAGGAACAAAGCCCACAGATGGTTCAAGAACAAAGCCTAGAGGTTGAAAGCACCTCGCCATCACATTCAGCACAGTTCGGGAATAAAGCCCAGGGAACAAAGCCTACATCCGGTGGTTCAAAAACAAAGCCCAGGGGTCGAAGCACCTCGCCACCATATCAGCAGTTCGGTAGTGATTCCTAGAGATCGCAGTATCTTGCAAGGATGAACCTTGGGGTCGGAGCACCTCACACCATATCAGCAGTTCGGTAGTGATTCCTAGAGATCGCAGTATCTTGTAGAGATGAACCTTGGCGTCAAAGCACCTCACACCATATCAGCAGTTCGGTAGTGATTCCTATAGATCGCAGTATCTTGCATGGATGAACCCTTGGGGTCGAAGCACCTCACACCAGATCAACTCAGTTCGAAACAACAGGGAAGTCAAGCAGCAGCTGGCGAGCCAGGTAAGTAAAAATACATTGCATAACTTTGATAGGATTGTCATTGTCATACATTGCGTAAGTCCCATCAAAGTGGGGGCGACTGTAGGCACTGTATTTTTGCATATAAGTCCTGATGATGAGCCTCATACGGAGGCACTACCTTTTAAGTTGTGGAAGCCGCGAGAAACGGACGTCGGAAGGGAATTCAAGATCAATACCTTGTTATGTTTAATTCGTCTGCTTAGCCTCGAGTTCGCTCGTTGGATCTCTGTTTTAGAACTTATCATTGGCCCAAAAACCCCCCGCAATCCACACCAAGCCCACACACCACCAAGCCATACGCCCAAGCCCACCAAAAGAACCAACCACATGCCCATAAGCCCTCTAATTCACGCCCAAGCCCATTAAATCACATCCAAAAATATTCAAACACATTAAACACATGTTAAAATCTAAATAAATCACATTCTCGAATTAAAGAAATCAAATCAAATCACTTTCCCGAATTAAAGAAATCAAATCAAATCACATTCCCAAATTAAAGAAATCAAATCAAATCTCATAAATCCATTTCCTAAACTAAATCAAATTACCTTCCTAATTCAATAGATCTTTTCCTTGTAGCACACTAATTAGAAGATACCCCCCCATAATTGCATGATATTTTCCATACCCGTACAAGGACAACCTCAACCCTCTTCTATAAAAAGACACATAAACCAAACTCAAGGAACCCTGGCAGATTCACGTCCCAAAAGCAAAGCACTGAAACCCTAAAAGCCCTCCTAACTCTCTTCAGCCTCTCGGTCGCTCTCATTCAATACTCACACAGCCACTCCTCACAAACCCTAAAGCCACACGTCCCTTGCATATATTTCTCTCACTCAGCTCTATCCATAAACATAAAAAAACCACACCTGCAGACCAAACAAACCGAAGCCACCTCACACAACAAGCTGAATCAAACCCTAAGCAGCCCTCACTCGCCTAACGCACACGTCAACAACCCCATGCATGCAGCTCCCACATGAAAACAGCCACGCACAAGAAGACTTCACTCACAAACCCTAGCCTCACACAAAGCACAAACCACACATCTCATGCCCTTAAGCAACCTCTCATTCAACAAACCATTCACAAATAACGCACACATTCACGAAGATACCCTGACCAGCCCCTTCACAAACCGACAGAACCCCCCTTCAACACACTCAAATCAGCACCCACTAGCCACGTTAACCATCATCACGCACTGACTAACCACCTCACTCGCCCCTCAACAGCCACGCAAACCTTATGCACTCACGCACCCCAAAAAGCCACTAAACTGCACCTATATTACCGAAAATAGTCCGTGAAATCTGCACCTTTACCACAAAAACTGCCCCCAAAAGTAGCCCCAATAACCCAGAAAACTGCCCAGTAATCACCAAAAATCTTACCCGAAAACTGCACTACATCACCACCAAAAACTATCCAGAAAACTGCACTACATCTCCACCGAAAACTGCCCTAAACCACCGAAAATACAGCCCAAATACCGTGAACAACAACCAATAATAACGACTAGAAAAACTGCAGCAAAACAGAGCAAACAACAGCCCAAAATAGCGAGGCAACGAAGGGAAACAATGAAGCAGTAAATCGGAAAAGTTATAGCGCATCAACCCTTCTGACAACCGCGTAACGCACTTCCAAGAGGCGACTTAAGAGGTTAGACCTGAGGGCACCCTTTTCATTTATTCCCGCACTTTCTTTCCTTTAGTTATTGTTATTACTTCGCATGCGTATGATAGATTCATGTATGTTGCGGCCATGGGATGAATGAAATATGTGTTATCTCTTGCGATATATCGGATGGAAACCCGGACGTAAATTCCGTAGTCGAATCCGAATGGATGGTAGTGCGGTATGCACTCGGGATACAATGCCACGTACTGCTTAAGAGACACTCATATTTCGTTTCATCTGAATTTGTGTTCATTCGTTGTTTATTAGAAATAGTATGTTACTTTTATGCATGATTAGGTTGTTTAGTATGTTATTTTTATGCATGATTTAGTTGATTATTTCCAAGCATGATTTAGTTATTTCTTTTTCATTAGGAACTTAATTTTCTCTCTTCTATGTTTATGTTTAGATTATTATTTATTTACTTTGCCATGCTTATCGATTTAATGTATTCATGAGATTGTGTGCTTGTCGTTATTCCGACTTACTTTTATGCATGTAAACTTAGATAAAGGTTATATGCAAACTTAGATATAGGTATATGCGAACTTAGATGTAGGTTATTCTTGCGTAGACTTGGTTATATTATTATATAAATCCATTCATTACAAGTGGCATAAGTAAGAGACCATTCCGAACCCAACGGTTTGAGGTCTTCCCTTGCGAGGGGTGAGTGCGGCCTTAAATCATTTTTCAGTTCACACTGGGTGGGGACTCCATTTTATTTCTCCGGTTTAGTTCCCCCGTGGGCTACTCCGTACTCCCAACCGGGCCGCGAGAATGGAACAGCGTCGCAGATTTCTGTGTCCTATATATGGATTAGACAATGATCCTATATATGAGATTATGTTTGAGAAATGAGTATCAGTGTTGTCCATAGTTAGAAAGTCAGAGGCTCAAGAGAATAGTATGGCTTATTCCCTGCCAGTAGGATTTTCGGATTGGGGATGTTACAAAGATGGTATCAGAGTACAGTCTAGGGAGTCAGTGACTGCAGTGGGTAGAGTGCTGGGGTTTTGTATATGTAGTATGCCCGGGATACTAGTATGCGGGGAACTACCTCTCCAGTATCTAATCCCCGAGCACGTCCTCAAGCCTTCTAGATAGGTTAGTAAGAATTTCCAAGTTATTTGAATTCTTTTCCTCATAAAAGTAACCAAAATCCTTTTTCTAGTTAAGGAATATTCTGTAGTTATCTTGGCCTATTAGTAGAACTTAAAGACAAGTTATGAGGACAGATAGTAAGGTTCTGAAAATATTCACTTAAAAGAGTAAAAGAGAAAGAGACAGCTAAATGAAAAGTACGATGTACAGATGCTCAGAATAACCAAAAGTAACTAGAGGTAGAGATACAGAAATAGATAGATAACGAAGTACCAAAACCTGTAGTAGTACAGGGAATAGAAAAGCACGAGCAAGAGAAAAATGTCCATTAGACCTAAATAGGTTTTTTCCCTTCTTATAAAACTCATTCCTTCCTAATAACATGATAAGAACAGAGGTTTTGGTCTTTGTATTCGTAATGTTTCTCGCTTTTACTTTCATCGGACACGGAAGGAGGAATGAAATGCGTAAGTATTGACTTGGGATTGTAGCGACATAGCCTAGTCTATATCTACAGCTGACGCAACTCCGTACCGACGCCTCACTACTACTTAATTAATTAATTTTAATAATTAATTAACGGCTAAGCGATTTCATAACCTGAGCTTTTCTTAACCAGCTGACCTTACTTCGCTCTTTCCCTCATCAGAAAATTCCTTCTAGTAGACCCAATTGCCTTGATTACCTCATATAAATAGCAAGTTCTCAGAGTAACGAAGAATAGTCAGGAAGATAAAAGAACCAAGAAACCAAGATTAGATGTGGGAGTTTCAATAGACGAGAGATGCCAAAAATGATGAAGAGATTTTAGTTCCCCAAACCCAGGTCCGTAAGCAAGTAAATGAAGGTCAAAAACTGAGATGATTAGTTACCTTACCCCCAAGCAACCTGACATAAATACGACCTTAAACTACCCAGATTCTCACCCCCCAGTAATATCGGTTGAAGAAGCTTCTTTGAAGGAGTCTATCTTATACATATCTTATATGAGTCTACCAAGACATAGAATCCCAGAACAAGGAACGTCGACATCCGTAGAGACGTAAAATACTTGTTCCAGCCTATGCTCGTATAGGACGAAATAACCGTACGGAAGCCTAGTTCGCATGACACCATATTATAAGATAGAGGTAGTGAATTTGGAAGAATGGGTTACTTAGAAAATGATCAAGGAAAATTCTAAGGTCGGAAAAATAAGAACCTGACCCAAACCAAGATGAGCAAGTTCACAGTACAAGTAAGAATCCATAGATCCGACCAATACCAGTAGGAACCAATGTAAGTTTAAAAAGAGCACACCCATGAGAATTGAATACACTATGAAGATAGCAAAAGTACCAGTATGGTTAGTAAGACAGAGTACCATAGTCGTAATCTATAGCAAGAGTAGAGATCCAGAGATTAGTTCACAAGACGAGTCACTACTAATCTCGACATCACATCTTAGACTCAAAAGATATGATATGTAGACAATACAAAAGGATACGATTAGCAATAAGGAAGTTCAGTGTATATAATAATAATAGATAATGTAACTTGAGGATAGTAAATAAATGAATACCTCGGGTTGATTGATAAATATTAAAGAACCTTAACATATGGAATAGTCGATGTAATTTCCAATGGAATGAATAGTAATTCTCCCTTCTAGTAGCCCAACTCTAGTAAGCATATAGACATCTAACTAGACCATCACCGAGCTTAAGCAAATAACAGAAATGCGAATTCACAAGACCTCTATGGAATGCATATACTCACCTCTCCACTTAGAGCCTAGTAAGGAGAAGAACCAATAAAGAAGAGTATTTGATAGAATAGACGGATCACGAGATAGTTAGATGGCTGAACTAATTAGTTCAACGAAACATAGATAAAAGCATAAGATAGAATATTTTGAAGTCACAGTAGGTCAAGCCAAATTAGAAGTCACCGTAGAACTAGAAGCCCTTAAGGGAGCAAAGGCTCAAAAGAGAAAAGGAACCAGAGAGAATGACTCTCAAGAATATAATATATAACTCATAAAGTGTCTTATTATATTGAGATGGAAGAACTAGATGGCGAGTAGCACCTGAACCAAAATATTTATTAGAGGTGTTCTAAACAATCGAAGTTGATGGAGTTTCCATTGGAGTAAAGACATAAGGAGTTCAGGGAACTGCGATAAGAAGGAAATCTAAGTTGCGGAGTAAATTTCTTAAGAATGGTTAACAAATGGAGTATAGTAGGACTCAGAGAGAGAGATTAACGACTTAAGACCGTTGAGCAACAAAGACTAGTAGGAAGAAGTATAGAGGCAACATGATGGAATTTTTAGAGAGCATGACTCTAGAGAAGATTCACAATATGTGGTAGTATGATCGATAGTCGAAAAGCAGATCAGTAGTGAAGTTGAAGCATGAGATAATTCAGATAGTATCTAGTAGAAATACCTTAGTGTGAGAGCTGACACTAGTAAACACGGGAGTCTCATGCTTATAGATGATCATCATGTGCAAATATAGCACGGGTAACTAGTGAGGTCAGCACTGTTGGGGTTGGTGCTCAGAGTGCCAATCCGGACTGTATTTATGTCTGATTCATGAATATGAACATCCCATTTTTCCATAATATTACTTTTTTAGTGGTTGCACCTCTTGTTTTTATATACGTATTCGATCTAATTATTATTAGATTGAAACTAAATCTAATTTAGTGATATGTATATATTAGACAAAGACCCGATAATATATAATGTAGTGCGCAGTTACAAAGTAGTTTGTAATTGGTATTGGGAAGTGTCACTACTAGAAATATATTATCAAATAAAGTTCCTGGTCAAGATTTACTAACACGGGTCGGTTAGTTAAATTCGTTGAGACCAGTACAAGTCAAATATCGAGACTTGGTCTGATAGTTTATCCTAATGAACCATGAGTCTTGGGAGACTCGTATAGATGTGTAGGTGTTTAAAGTGGATAAACACTGAACGACTCACCAAAGATTCTTAATGGATGGTACACCAACGTCAATAAGAATCTTCTCGGGTTGAGTAGCATAATGGTCCTTCAACTTGAGATACCACTGTGGATGTATGAGATATCCTCCATACTTAGATGGCAGTCACGTCACCGATCTATTTAGATCAGACCTCCGCCTGTTCGTTGGGTGTGGATCGATCCTCAGGATATCATGTGTGTCAAGATAAGATCCGTCAGTTTTTTGTACAGAGCATAGGTAGTCCAAATGTGATTAGCAATCTGTTAAATCTATGGCCATAGTATACTTCGGAAGTGAGTTCCAAATGTAATTTAGAGATTGCTAATAGATACGTCGATGGGATTATACGTATAGAGATTTGACGTTTATATCTATATCTCTGGGATAATCTGAATACCTGTGACGGAGGGATTATAAGTATGTAATGACCTCGACCTGTATGATTCAGCTAGTATATCAGTGGTCGTAATAATTTACGGGTGGGTAGATTATGGACACGAAATTGGATTTCTTGACAGATATGCCTGAATCTATAGAGTCTCACTAATGAAATATACTCGTAGAGCACAAGGGCGACTATTATAATTAATGGTGATTATTTATAAATCGTTTAACTGTTAAACGAAAGATACATGCATTAGGGGCTGAACCGTCATTTCCTAATTAGTGTGTATTTGTGTTTAATATTTGATATTATTAAATACACATTAATTAATTTTCAATTATGATATTTGACATATATCATTAATATATGTATTTGAGATATTTAAAGTAAATATAATACATATATTTGAGATATTTAAAGTAATATAATACATATATTTGAGATATTTGTATTTAATTAATTAATTATTTATTTATTTAATTGTTAAATAATGAAAGTAATTACAATATAAATATCTTATCAAATGATAATTATGGGAAATGATCAACAAGTGTATATTGTTGACTTTTGCATTAAAGGAAATGGTTATCAAAATGGTTTTGATGACTTAGATTTTAGTTTTAATTAGTTAAAAATTGAAAATATCTAATTCCTTTACACTTTAAAGTGTTAAATTTTTTCGTTTGCCAACTTTTGTCTAAGCTTTCAAAAGAAAAACAAAAAAAAAACTTTGAGAAGAAAAAGTGAAGGAACAAGATTCAAATCAAGAAAATGCATGGATTTAGTAAGTATTTCCAACCTTTCATTAGAGAGTAATTTGTTCCTTTCATCCATGGTTACAACATGTGTAGTTCTTAGGTTTTTATACTCATTCTTGTTTATGTTTTTAATGGTTGGAAGTTTTGATCATGGGTGTTTGCATGTATGATACTTAAAGAAAGCTTATAAGGTGTTATTAAGTATTCTTTTGATCATTTGATGATCTAGTTGCCATTCTAGAGTTGTTGGGCCACTCATTGATGACCTAGAATTTTTTTTGGAGTTATTTAAAAGTGGTGAGACTTGTTTTGTGTGGTAGAGACTTGATTGAAACATTAGATTTCTTTAATTTGGCGTAATTTGATCATATTGATGTTTTTGCAAAATCAGGGTTTATACCCTTTTCAAATTTGGGGTTTTTCTTATATGTGTTGTGTAATGATGTATATAAGATGTATATCAAGTTTAGTGATGATTGAATTTCATCTTGACCTGTTTTGAACAAGATTGGACTAAAATCCACAAGTTGGAAAATTGGAGGGGCTCACAGCAATTTGAAAGAAATTGTGGGGTTGAGTTGCAATTTGTAATTTGATGTGTATGACATGTTAAAATCACTTTGGTAATGATTTGGAATCATTCAAAATTATATTTGACAATTTAAAGACCAAAATGATCAAAATAAAAAGTTTTGGGGCAATTCTGTAATTAATGAAAAATCTGGAAAAAGTTTCAAAATTATTTTTTCAAGTATGTTTGATGTACAAATCACTTTGGTTGTGATTTGAAATCACCTAAGTTTGTTTTGAACAACTTAGGACTAAAATGATTAAAATGGAAAGATTTTGGCCTTTACGGTAATTAAGAAGAAATATGATTTCTTGGGTAAAAATTTCAGATTTTAAGTATTGAGTAATTAAAATAAATAATTGAAGAAAAAATTTTGATTTTCCGCGTTCCGCTGTGTTACCCGTACTACCCCTTAAAACCACCACAAAATGGTATTAGAGCGAGTCTGATTCTAGGCCCTTGATATGATTAGCCTTTAAATCTAATGTTTGATCTTGTCTTTGCTTGATACATGCATGCTTTAATTTAATTTGATTAAATTTTGGGTGTATGACACTTTGCGGAAAATCCCTAATTAATAAGGTTTTCAAGTAACTAGTATAGAGATACTTGTTTTCTTGGTTCGCCTTTTCAATACGGTTTATGGATATATGTTCTATTACTACATCCGAGAACGTGCCAAAGTAGTGAGAGTGTAGCCGATATAAATTTATTTTTGTTGGATGTATACTTGATACTAGATAAATTCAAGCGAAAGCGGAATCCTAAACGTGCCAAAGCTGTCAGGGTTACGTAAGTAGCTTGAGTTTATCATTGACGAGTTTAACCTTGGTACGCCTCCTTGTGAACGTGCCAAAGCTGTCACAACGAGAAACAGTCAGAACCAAAATCGGAGTCACAATGAGTGTGATTGACAATGAGTTGTCTACCTGAGAATATACGTAGGCGAGAACGTGTCAAAGCTGTGAGTTGAAATATATTCATGGGATCCACTTCCCACTATGGAATTTGATTTAATTATTGAAATCTCATTTTTCGTTGGGGATTACGATATTACGTAAAATATTGGGAGGCACTGCTAAGTTTAAAATATTCAAAAACTTGAGCAGTGTGTAATATTATGAAAAATTGCCGCTTGTTTATTTTCCTTATTCTATAGTAGATAGAATTAAACTTTTAGTCCACTGCTTACATATTTTAATATGTTATTTCTGACTTGACTTATGGTTTCCTTTTCTAGAATAAGTTCTAGATAATATTAGACTAGGATATTATTAGATTAGTCTAAACCATTGGGAATTGTTGTTCCGATTTTCTTGAAAAATCAAGATGGTTAGTGACTTAGTTACTAAGTCATCATAGATAATCTAGATTAATATCCGTTTTAGGATATTATTCTGTAGGGAGAGTAGTTTCTTATGCAATAAGAATTGACACGAATCAGTTCATGTCTCGAAATTCTTAACTGGCATTAAGAAAACCCCATTAGATATTTGTTTATCTAATAATGACATTTCTTAGTTTTAGTTACCTTTAAAGGTAATGTGTTTGACACAGTTTGCTAATCAATTATTTGCAATTGTTGTGAATAATTGAAAGCAAATAATAAAGCTATAGAAAGAAGATGCGTATAGTTGTGTATAGAAAATATCGATTCTCACAATACGACAACTATAGGTATTGGATACAAGATCTCCCGTCTAGTTATTTAAAATATTGTATAATGATTGTTTTGATATTTGATATCAGAACTTGCGACTATTGGATATTTACTTGTTCTTTATAAACAGTTGTTATATATATTTTAATACAACAAGTAGTCTTATTAACGTAGAGATAAATATTAAGAAAATATTCGGTAAAGTAAATAATTTAGAACATTATTTTATGAGATTTCATCACTTAAGCATTAGATTCTTATTTCGTATGGTAAAGGATGGTCTGATATGAGATCACACCACATATCCTTATCCATTTAATGAATATTGTATTCGAGAATGTGATTAAATCTCATTTAACCAATGATTGTCATTGAAGTATAAGATTTATTTAACTGATACATTAGATGTATGTAGTTTAATAAATAATAATTGCTTAAGGTAGTCTTATTTACTTCGTAACTTAGTTGATGAATTGTCATAACTTAGTTACGTGTTTCTGAAAGAACACATATTGAATGTCTTGAAAGATTCAAGAACTTTCAATCTGTTTTGATGAAACGCAGATGGAACATATTTGACTAGTTCAAAGATATTCGATCTGAAATTTTGAAAACTTTATTCTTAAAATTCATAACATGTCTTTAAATTGTATAAAGATCTTTGATATGATCAAATGTATGAATTTATGGAAATTAGTTATAAGATTATTCAGTGAATATGATTCTTACTCAATATGATTCTTCCACGATTCCATCTTGATGGGATTGGTCAGTGGGAGTAATCGAATCTTATATGACTTGATTCGTTTGATATTGAGTATTGCCGAATTAGTTTCAATACTTTTTGGGATATGCTCCAGTAACACTAATTCATCCTTTTAATTAATGTTCCATTAGTTTCTACAGTTGCGTATATGATATGTATAGGTAGAAAATTCGAATCTTGAAAAGTTTGAGATTTGAATCTTTCTTTTGTATAATGTTTATATAATTGAAATGTCTTGCACCTTTGAGGTACAAGTAAAAGTTTATCATTTATTCTATTTTATAGAATATTATATTTTATTTGATAGAATATCTTTCCTACAATCCTAAGTAATAAAATTATTTTATTACTTGGTGTGTAACATCAGATGTTAACCATTGTAGAAAAGACTTGACTTATTGAAGTCAAATGTGAGAATGATAAACTATAAATGGAACTACGTAATTAATAAGATGAAACGACCTTTAGACATCTTCCGTATAAGTCCAATAGGATGTTAGAATCATTTATGAGTATTTGATACTTAATGGTTCTGTTGTTTTCTTATCGAATAAAATTATCCTATAACTTATAGTGGAAGTGATATTTGATATCGATTTCGAAAATTACCATTGAAACATAGATCTAAACTTGTTCATAGCTTACTACGATCAAGTTTTGAACTTGATTAAGCTTTCGTTATGAATAGTTCAAAAAATGTGCTGATGGTTTGCGCATCAAAAGCAATGTGAGCTAATTAAAGGTTTGACCTTTATAGTATGACAGTGAGAAATGTTATACTCAAGAGTCTATTGTAGATTCTGAGAAAACTTGTCTCTCGTCGCATTGATTGAACAATTTAAGATCTGTTGGTTATTGTTGATATTAAATTATGTATTTTAGTTAAAGAATATAAAGTAGCATTTTTGAATGGCTTCTTTGGATAAGAGATCAGTTGTGATTTCTTTGTTTTAAGAGTACATTCTGGAATGGCTCTAGAGTTTGTGTTCTCTAATTTTGATATCAGTCAGATTATCTGATTTTATCAAAGTATAGAGAGTATATTTGTGATAAAAGGTTTAGTGAGAGCGTACAAATTTCTTTCTAGTGTTATATATCCTGACGATATTATCATTATTATGGTAATAATGAGATGTTTGTGAGGTAAAATGTTTACCTAAGTCTTCTTTACTCCTTGAAAACAGTGGGAGTAGTCTCTGTTATATTTGATATAAAGTTTTATATAAGATATAAAACTAAGAGACTTGTGAGATACTCATATTAGTCATGCATTAGATATGATCTAATAAAAGGCACAACGAGGCTATTGTTAGTGTCATAGACATGCCCAAGGTCTCTAATACATGATTTAGTGTGTGAATGATTAAGAAAGTTGCGGAAAAACTTACATTGATCGGATGTGGATTTCAAAAATTTTGTATGTTTGTTGGAAGCTCCAAGCCTTCTTTGAGTGAATCCAACCCAATGGTGAGTTTCCTTATCACCTCACAAGACTCCTTAAGTGTTAGCTTGCTTGATTTTTGAAGCAAAATCAAAGAGAGGAAGAAGGTGGTATTTCGGACAAGCCTTATGAGAGAAGAGAGAGTTGTATTTTATTTGTATTTGTTTCCAAAACCTTATCACAAAGTCAACTCACAAAAGTTGTGTATATGCTTTACCAAAAGCAAAAGCAAAAATATGTTTGAGGGAAAATGGCATTAAATGCCCTCAACCACTTCCATCACTCAAGTAGACACTTGATGTAAGTTGGTGGGCCCCACCTCTTAAATTCAAAATTCAAGTGGCTTGCTCAACACATTTCGGGCTCGGATTCGTTTAATCCGAGTAAACAAATTTTATGTCGCGATGTAATTAAATCCAATTTAATTAAATAATAATGTCTAGCAAAATTATTACGAAAGTCGCTTGCGAATTAATTCCAAATTAATTCATTCGCCCGAATTAAAATCCAATTTTAATTCCGCTTTGAAATCAGATTTCAATTAATATATCCAATATATTATTTAATCGATTAATTCCAAATTAATCGGGTTCTCTCTTCTATTAGAATTTTATCCCAGATAAATTCTTGCAGTAATAAATCCCAGATTAATTTTCTCTCTGTTATAATTAATCCTAGATTAATTTTGTTCGAGTCAAATGTCCTCGGTGAATATTGGGAAACGACCCAAGAGATCCCTAGATATATTGGCAGTAAGTTCGGTTATCAAACTATCCAAACACGTGCGTGCCCGGTACCACGTACTTACCGATTTATAAGACATGGTTGGATTCTAGCAAAACACCGTGCCTACCCAATTCTCCATAAATATTCAACAAAGAATATATAATCTATGTCAGGCATAGTATACTATGTATTGCGTATTACGATCCAGTATCAGATGTCACATGTTAGGCCTGGGGCTGGAATTGTGTCTGCCCCGTACGAAGCATATATCAGATCACTAACAACTAGTCTCTTTAATCGGATAATCATGACCTAGTCATAATATCCCGATAGCTGCAGCATTTGAGATTACTATTTCTGTATCCCTGCGTGATCATTATCTCCATATGATTGAAGTGATACTTCTATCTTGATATCACACCCAATCCACTACGATTCTCTAGTAAACCTAGAAGAGGCGTACACAGAACCTGTTAAAGCCCCGGACGACCAAAACCAAAACGTACTGATTGTCGCAAGTATTAGCGATGCAAGTCTCAGGTTAAGACCAAATACACCTACCATGATTCGGATTCCCATAGACATATAGTCATACTACCAATAGGATTCCGAGGGGTCTATCCAGAGCGAAGCTGTTCCCGGTCCAATGGCTAACATAACCTCCTATCACACTTACATAAGTATCCAATACTTAAATATATGAGAACTATGTCGTTAAGCTTCCATAAAGCGCACAAGTGTAATACTAGCCTATTCCGCATTATCGATGTCCAGTCTCGATAATACTACGACTAGGGATATTTAATGATTAAACCTTTCGTGGATTAATATTGTCTCATATCTTATTAATCCGGAACTAATCATAAGGACTTTTTTTCATTTATATATCCAAGTAATCCAATTACAAATGATAAAAGAGCAATTTACTTTGTCACATAGTCAATTTGTACAAAGAACACCATGTCTTTTACAAACAATGATGCTATAGGTCATAATTGTCCAACAGCTATCTGTATGACAATTAGTATAACTGTTTGACAGTTAGTGTGTGTCTTATATATAGTATTCATCTTTCGTAAAGGATGATTCCTTTTTCGAAAGAGATATTGATTAGAATGTCTAATCAATCTTATGTATCATGTGATGATAATATAATGAATACTTTATTATGTATAATTAAAGATATCGATTTAATCGTAATTATTACGAGTTATTTTGATACCCTATAGACCATAGGATGGATCTTGAAACATGTTCTTTGTGATCTTTGAGATATTAAGAACGGGTTTCTCATTCATGGAGCATACAGTCTGCGACCATTAGGGTCATATTAGTTTTAAGACTACTTATGACGTTAGAAAGTCTACGTCATAAGGAGCCAGAAAAGATGCAGTGGGAGTGTCACAGAGGATTTTACGTTGTGAGTGGAATTAGATGCAACTTATGAAGTATTGATTTATGAAGTTGCATAGTGACCTTATAAATTAGAAGTTTTAACATTGGTATTGTGCTTACGGTTGTCTACATTGTATTTAGGATTTGATCCACAAATACTTGGACAACTCAGTAGCTGTAGCATAATAATGATGTCGCATCCGAATCATAGTAATGTACAACTTAGGTACTACAAAATATGAATGATGCTGTCTAAGGGAAATAATTGGGTTTGTTGGACAAACTCAATATGTCATAGCAGACCTACTTCTTGTTGCATACCTGTTGAGTGCTAAGTGAGCACTTGAGGGCCATGTGCATACGATACATATTGAGATGTGTATATGATACCGTGGATTGGTACTAGAGCAAGTGGGAGAAATTATTGGGGTTGGTGCTCAAAGCGCCAATTCGAACCGTATTTATGCCTGATTCATGAATACGAACATCCCCTTTTTCCATAATATTACTTTCTTAGTGGTTGCACATCTTGTTTTTATATACGTATTCGATCTAATTACTATTAGATTGAAACTAAATCTGATTTAGTGACATGTATATATTAGACAAATACCCGATAATAAATAATGTTGTGCGCAGTTACAAAGTAGTTTGTAATTGACATTGGGTAGAGTTCCTGGATAAGATTTACTAACACGGGTCGGTTAGTTAAATCCGTTGAGACCCGTACATGTCTTATATCGAGACTTTGTCCGAAGGTTTATCCCAATGAACCATGAGTCTTGGGAGACTCATATAGACAAGTAGGTGTTTATAGTAGATAAACAATAAACGACTCACCGAAGATTCTTAATGGATGGTACACCAACGTCAATAAGAATCTTCTCGGGTTGAGTAGCATAGTGGTCATTCGACTTGAGATACCACTGTGGATGTATGAGACATCCTCCACACTTAGATGGTAGTCACGTCACCGATCTATTTAGATCAGACCTCCGCTTGTTCATTGGGTGTGGACCGATCCCTAGGATATCCTGTGTGTCCAAATATGATTAGCAATTTGTTAAATCTATAGCCATAGTATACTTCGGAAGTGAGTTCCCAATGTAATTTAGAGGATTCTAATAGATACGTCGACGAGATTATACCTATAGAGATTTGACGTTTATATCTATATCTCTGGGATAATCCGGATACTTGTGACAGAGGGATTATACGTATTCAATGACCTCGACCTGTATGATTCAACTAGTTTATCTGTGGTCGTCATAATTTATGGGTGGGTAGATTATGGACACGAAATTAGATTTCATGACAGATATGTCTGAATCTAGAGAGTCTCACTAATGAAATATACTCGTAGAGCACTAGTGCGACTATTATAAATAATGGTGATTATTTATAAATCGTTTAACTGTTAAACGAAAGATAAATGCATTAGGGGCCGAACCGTCATTTCCTAATTAATGTGTATTTGTGTTTAATATTTGATATTATTAAATACACATTAATTAATTTTCAAATTATGATATTTGACATATATCATTAATATATGTATTTGAGATATTTAAAGTAAATATAATACATATATTTGAGATATTTGTATTTATTTATTTATTTATTTATTTAATTGTTAAATAATTAAAATAATTAAAATATAAATATCTTATATAATGATAATGATGGGAAATGATCAACAAGTGTATATTTTTGACTTTTGCATTAATGGAAATGGTTATCAAAATGGTTTTGAAATTAGATTTTTGTTTTAATTAGTTAAAAATTGTAAATATCTAATTCCTTTACACTTGCAATTTTCGGCCACTACCCTAACTATTTAAAGTGTTAAATTTTTTCATTTGCCAACCTTTGTCTAAATTTTGAAAGAAAAACAAAAAAACACTTTGAGAAGAAAAAGTGAAGGAACGAGATTCAAATCAAGAAAATGCATGGATTTAGTAAGTATTTCCAACCTTTCATTAGAGAGTAATTTGTTATTTTCATCAATGGCTACAACATGTGTAGTTCTTAGGTTTTTATACTCATTCTTGTTTATGGTTTTAATAGTTGGAAGTTTTGATCATGGGTGTTTGCATGTATGATACTTAAAGAAAGCTTATAAGGTGTTATTAAGCATTCTTTTGATCATTTGATGATCTAGTTTCCATTCTAGAGTTTTTTGGCCACTTATTGATGACCTAGAATTGTTCTAGAGTTATTTCAAGTGGTGAGACTTGTTTGGTGTGCTAGAGACTTGATTGAAACATTAGATTTGTTTAATTTGGTGTAATTTGATCATATTGATATTTTTTCAAACTTAGGATTTATACCCTTTCCAAATTTAGGGCTTTTCATATATGTATTGTGTAATGATGTATATAAGATGTATATCAATTTTGGTGATGATTGGATTTCATATTGACTTGTTTTGAACAAGATTGGACTAAAATGCACAAGTTGGAATATTGGAGGGGCTCACGGCAATTTGAAAGAAATTGTGGGTTTGAGTTACAATTTACAATTTGATGTGTATGACATGTTAAAATCACTTTGGTAATGTTTTGGAATCATTCAAAATTGTATTTGACAATTTAAGGACCAAAATAATCAAAATGCAAAGTTTTGGGGCAATTCTGTAATTAATGAAAAATCTGGAAAAAGTTTTCAGAATTCTGTTTTCAAGTATATTTGATGTACAAATAATTTTGGTTTTGATTGGAAATCACCTAAGTTTGTTTTGAACAACTTAGAACTAAAATGATTAAAATGGAAAGTTTTTTGCCTTTACGGCAATTAAGAAGAAATCTGATTTCTTGGGTAAAAATTTTAGATTTGAAGTATTGAGTTATCGAAATAAATAAGTTTATTTTAATTGTTCAAGAAAAATTTTTGAAATCGGAAAATTTTGATTTTCCGCGTTCCGCTGTATTACTCATACTACCCCTTAAAACCCCCCACAAGCACAACCGGAATGGTTTCAGAACCAAACCCCACCCTCCCAACCCTCTTTATACTACTGTAGCTAAGATGAACCTCAATTATTGCCTCAAGATACTCTTAGAAATAAGTAAATACGTAGTGGAATAAGATTGAAACATAAAAACTTTCAGACTGAATACAAGAGTAGAATAGAAGAGGAAGATAGCTTTAAGTAAAAGATTGAGGAAAAAAAGTTGTCTAGTTAGAGAAATAAAGAGATGGAGTAGTAGTCAAGCAACGACGGGAATACAAAAGAACCAACGTAAGACATAATTATAAATTTGTAAAAGAAGATATCTTTTGGAAAATGAGACAAAGACATATACCGTAGAAATTCCAGGCATAAATGAGAGCATGAAAGAAAACAAGGGAAAAAAGTAAAATATTTGGATGTGGAACTTTCAAGGGTTAAGTACTAAAATAAAATTTTAATGGTTAAGTTCAGAGTACTATAAAATAGTAAGCTTTCTAAGCGTCGAAATAAGATTGAAATTTTATATGATGGAAAACGGAACGAAGGTAACGAGTATAACTCATAAGTTCCCATGTTATGTATCTAGCTAAGAAACGAGACAAATTACGATTTGCAACGGGTTTATTAAGGCATAACATATAGATGGCTAAAGAAACTAGGTATATAGATATTAATGAAACAAGGGCTATTACCTAACAAAATGAGACTATGGGAATAACTGAAGTAATATATTTTTAAGTACATTCAGGCTAAGAGAACAAGTCGATGCTAAGAGAACAAGTGGAACTGGAAATGTATCAAGTACGATCATTTTTTACTTGTGACAAGGATTGCTCTTGTGTATATTGTTCCAGAGTTGTGGTCGGACGTGAAGAAACCTAATGATAGGAAACATAATCACCTCTAAAATATGGAAGCGTTAGATAAGAAGGGATTGAAGATACACTCAGTAGGGTCATTAAAGGAGTTATATTATAAAAAGGAAGTGAAGAATTCAAAGTATGCTTAAGATAAAGGAATCGAAGGTTATCGGCTGTAGTAAAAATATAATAGTGATACATTAAGTGGGAGGAGTAACAAAAGACCCCAGTGATATTCAAGAATTAGTGTTGTCATGGCAAAAGATATAAGAGCTGAGGATAAATGATTAAATTGGAATGGTCGTGGATATACCTCTATTAGCATGAATGCATTAAATTCAAGTATAACCATACAAGTTAAGCATGCAAATATGAGATGAATAATCTTCTAGGGAATCTAAAGAGGTATTAAATCCTTAAAGAAAATGAGGAGATTAAGTAAAATACAGTCATAAAATATCAGACAGAAAAGAGTAAATTAAGCAAACACCAGTTCGAAATGAACCTAAGTTCAGATCATGAGAAATTGAGTATTTCTAGTACACCCTTCGGGACATTATATAGTATGAAACATGAGATAGATATAATTTTATGAAGGATAACTTTTTATTAAGAGTGACACCTCTACGAGAAGGCTAGAGATATGACACAAACCCCCAAGATTAAGAATTTATCTACAAGAATCAAATAAAGTATATAAAGGAAAGAGATTCCCAGAAGTCATAATATCAAGTTCTTGATCAAAATAGTATAAAAAAAGTCAAGGAAGATAAGAATAGCAGAAGTCAGATACCTTCAAACCAAGATGGGCCTAAAAAGTTCAGCATCAGAAGGGATTCGAGGACGAATCATATTTAATGAGGGAGAATTTGTAACATATGTTGATCTCTCATACTGTTAAATTGTGCGACGTATGATACATAATATAAATTATGTTCGAACACATATACACTCATGAAATGACTTTGTGGACAATCGGTAAATTCTTCAAAATTTCGATACGAAATTATACGATGTTCCACTCCAAATAACACATGGTATTTGGGCCATAATATTTTCATACAATCTTACATTTTTATGAACTTTATGTTGGGTTTTCTAGGTCAAACCAAGATCAAATTAAATGATGAAAAGTATGAATACATCAAAGTAAAGTTGCGGAATACTCACTTTGATTGGCTTTTGCGATGCGAAGAACAACAAAACTTTTCTTTCACTAAGGATGACTCTCGGCAATGCCCTTTGTTTTTGCTCATTTGTGTTGTCTTCAAGCTCCAAGCTTTAATAGATTCCATGCTCATGAATGGGTTTCCCTATCACCTTTGAATGACTCAATGGATGTGCTAGAATCATAGAAAATTGCCACAATTTTCTTCTTCTTCCTTTGCTAGATTCGGCCAAGCCAAATGGGAGAGAAAATGAGAGGGCCATTCGGCCAATGAGAGGAATGAGAGAGAGAGAGAGTTGTATTTGGTTTCTTAAACCTAATACCAAAAACCTAATGCCAAAAAGTGTTACCAAAAATTGATAAAGCTTTTCAAAAAGCAAAAACAATTTTGGAGGCAAAATGACATTTATTGCCCACAACCACCAACATCATGAATAGTGACTGGTTGTCAATCACCAAAAGGTGACTTGACATCCATCACTAAAGTGACAGGTGATGTGACGCGTGATGTGACTTGTGGGCCCTACTTGATTCAAAATGCGAGTAGGCCCGCAAACACTCCCAGGCTCGGGTTCGCTAATTCCGAATTAACGAATTTTCCGTTGCGACGTAATTAAATCAAATTTAATTAAATAATTATTCCTAGCAAAATTACTATTCACACTCGCTAGCGAATTAATTCTAAATTAACTCGTTCGCCCGAATTAAAATCTAATTTTAATTCCGCGTCGAAATCTAATTTCGTTTAATATATCGAATATATTATTTTATCGATTAATTCCAAATTAATCATTCTCTCTCTTTAAATAGTATTTTATCCCAGATAAAATATCTCCGCAATTAATCCTAGATTAATTTTCTCTCTCTACTATTAATCACAGATTAATTATGTGCGAGTCATACGTTATCGGTGAATCTTCGGGAAGCGACCCATGAGATCCCCGGATATGTTGGCAGTAACTCCGGTCGTCGGACTATCCGAACACGTACGTACCTAGTACTACAGTTTTACCGATTTACAAGACATGGTTGGCTTCTCGCAAAGCACCATGCCTACCCAATTCTCAGAAATATTCTTAGAGGAATATGTAATCTATACCATGCGTAGTATATGTAGTATAGCGTATTGCGATCCAGTATCAGATGTCACGTGCTAGGCCTGAGGCTGGAATTGTGTCTGCCCCGTACGAAGCACATATCGGATCTCTAGTAACTAGTCTCTATAATCGGATAAACATGACCTAGTCATATTATCCCGATAGTTGCAGCATATAAGAGCACCAGTTCTGTATCCTACGTGACCATCATCTTCATATGACTGAAGTGATACTTCCATCTTGACATCACACCCAATACACTACGATTCTCAATATACCCAGAAGAGGCGTACACAGAACCTGTTAAAGCCCTGGACGACCAAAACCAAAGTACATTGATTGTCGCAAGTATTAGCGATGTAAGTCTCAGGTTAAGACCAAATACATTTACCCTGATTCAGACTTCCATAGACACATAGTCATACTACCAATGGAATTCTGAGGGGTCTATCCAGAGCGAAGCTGTTTCCGTACCATCGGTAAACACAACCTCTTATTACACTTGCATGAGTATCCAATACCCAAATATATGAGAACTATGCCGTTATGCTCCCATAACACGCACAAGTGCAATACTAGTCTATTCTGCATTATCGATGTCCAATCTCGATAATACTACGACTAGGGATGTTTTAATGATTAAACCTTCATGGATTGATACTATCTCATATCTTATCAATCCGGAACTAATCATATGGACTTTTATCATTTATGTATCTTGGTAATCCAATTAAGAAATGATAAAATAACAATTTCCTTTGTCACATAGTTAATTTGTACAACAACACCATGTTCTGTACAAATAGTGATGCTATGGGTCATAATTTTCCAACAATCTCCCACTTGGCCTTAGCCAATCACTCAAGTGTCCTACACCTGAACTATGTACAGTTCGCTCAATCTTCTGCTGAAAAAAAAACTTTCGTCAGCGGATTTGCAATGTTATCATCTTATACGATTTATTCGATCATCACATCGCCACGATGTATGATCCGAACGAATCAGATGAATAGTTGAAGTATATACTTGGATCGTTGATGAGACCATTAATTCTTTAGCCTGTGCTGTAGCCTAGCTCAGCTGCTAACAGAACTACTCCTAATCCAATTAGGATTATTAAGATCCAAAGTGCTTCTATTGTTGCCTAAGCTGCAGCATATTCCGCTTTTATTTTGTTATTCGATAACAGTATCTGCTTGGAAGATTTCCAGCTCACTGTTCCATCATTCAAACTATATAGTACCTTTATTACGACTTATAGTCGTAATTATCGGTTTGGAAACTTGCAGCGGTGAACCCAGTCACTTCAAGTTCTCATTCTACATAGTTTAAGAAAGCATCCTTAGTTCATCTAAGATACTTAAGGATTTTCTTAACATCAATCCAGGACTATCACTTGGATTGGCCTGATTGTGACTCCATATGCTCAAAGCATATGAGACACCAGGTCGCGTACATATATTTCAATGTATGAATTCTCGGAGAGTGCCAACAACTTTTAGATTTATCCCAGTAGATCCTTATTTCTATAATAAAGGTTGTCTCTCCCAAGTATTCTACGGAGAATTTTCATGAAAGCCAAGCTTTCACCGATTGTATTATGGGAATATCATTTCCAAGAAATGATATATCATCATTATTTAGGACAATCACTGTCAGTGCACTCCCACTAACCTCCTTATATACACAAGAATCATTTTCGTTTTGAATTAAATCATACACATTATGATTACATCAAAATGATAGTTCCAAGAACGTAATGCTTGCTTCAATCCATAAATGGATCGAATAACTTGCAAACCTTGTTTGCTCGTTTTGGTACGACAAAACCGTCAAGATGTTGTAAACATCCTCCAAAAGGTTTCTGTTTAAGGAAAGCGATTTTGACGTTCAGCTGCCATATTTCATAAATGAAACATGCAGCATTAGCAAGCATTATCAAAATTTATTTAACCATGGAAACAAGTAAAAGGTTTCTTCGTAATCGACACAATGTTAATAACGATACCTTTTCGCTACAAGCCTAGCTTAGTACATTGGTATGTTGTCTTCCTTGAAGACTCATATTGTACCGATAGGCACAATGCCTTCCGGTACAACAACCAGTGTCCAAACTTGGTTGATATACATGGAATCCATTTCGGACTTCATGGCACTTTGCCATAATATGGAGTCGATACCTTGTATCACTTCCTCATATGTAGTCGGTTCGTCTTCCTCAATAAGATTGACATCTTTACGAGGTGAGATCAGAAACTCATACCTCCCAGGTTGTTTTGTGACTCTCTCCGACTTACGCGGTTCTTGTGTATTTGAAGATTGTGGTACAGTTTCATCCCTGATGAACTGTTTGTGTTCCATTTAAGGAATCGGTGCCTTAAACAATATTACTTCGATTTTCATCGAGTTTTACTTTCCTCCCACTTACCACTGCGTATAGGTATTCCACTTAGGAAAACCGCATGGTGAGCAACAATTAAATTGTTCTCTTGTGAGTTGTATAAGTACTATACTTTGGTTACCCTAGGATAACCTACAATTAGGCACTTATCCGATTTGGGTTCTAGTTTGGTATCATCCAAACATATGCCTAGAATTACCAAATCTTCAGGAATGAGAAAACCCAGTTTCTTTCCTGTTCATATCTAATATGAAGTCTGTCAAACAGATTTTTCATGGAACCTTATTCAAAATAAGTCTTGCACTGTATAATGCGTATCTCTAGAAGGAAAATGGTAGCTCAGAGCGACTCATGATTAACCTTACTATGTCCAACAAGGTTAGGTTTCTTTTTGTTCAGACACACCGTCAAATTGAGGTGTTCCGTGAAGAGTCTATATTGAAATAATACTATACTCTTTCAAGTAATTGAGAAACTTATTGCTTAAGTATTTTCCACCATGGTCTAACTGTGATGTATTAATACTCTAGCCGATCTGTCTGTCTACTTCGTGTCGAAACTCTTTGAATCTATCAAAACTTTCCGATTTATGTTTCACAAAAAACACATAACCATAACGCGATGCCACATCCGTAAAGGTTACGAAGCGTTCATATTCACCTCTAGCCTAGCTAGACATGGGCCCACTTACGTCACTATGAACGAGGGCTAACAGATCGGTGGCACTTACACTTTTACCAAGTAAAAGGTATTTTAGGCACTTTGCCTAATAAACTAGATTCGTAGACATTATTTGAATAAAATCAAATCTGTCCTAGTACCCACTCTTCAAAAGTGTGGATATACGAGTCTTGTTTAATGTGTCCCAGAAAACAATGCCACAAATAAGTCTCATCTGATTAAATCAGTTTGAGCTATTTGTTTGTCATGAGATACGTTTGAGATTCATTTATATTCAAAATATAAATATTGTTATTCACATCTAATGTGTTTATCTCAATATCATTTTTATAAAATAAAATACTTTAGTGTTCTAGAATATAAATGTATACTCGCAACGAGTTATACTCTGATATAGAGATAATGTTTCTAGTCAAACTAGGTATATTATAACAGTTTCTTAATTTAAGTACACACCCAAAGGGTAGTTCCTAAACTTAGGTTTCTACGGTTAAAACAACGACTGTTGTCCCATTTCCGAATCGCAGGTCGATCTCAACTGAAGTCAGTATCTTGCTCATCAGCAGATTCTACACAACAGTACATATCTTATGTACCACATATAGTATCAAAAATCTAATTTTTGAAACTTATAGTGAACATGTTTATGACAAACATACTTGAAGCCGGAGCCTTGCCCCTCTTCACTTCCTTCATGTCTGCCTTGTCCATACGGCAGTCACGCTTCCAGTGACCCCGTTTGCCACAGTTTAGGCAGACATCTTGGGATATTTTCTTTGTCTTCCCAGAAGACTGTAATGATTTTGCATTTGCCCCTTTTAGAAGCTCTGGCTCTGCCTCCTAGAGCATAGCCTTCAACTCTCCAAGAGTTTACTATTGATTCAGAATGAACCTGCCCCACCTTTCGGGTAGAGACTATAAGATCAAATCTTTGGTAGTCTCGGCCACGTAGGTAATGCCCAGCCAACCTAGCTGATCGATGTCAGCAATCATCTGCGTCACCTAGTGCTCGACAGATGTACCCTCTGATATACGTGAGCTAAAGAGCTTCTTATGCAATTTGTACTTCTAAGATTTAAGAATAAATCTATGAAGATCTTTAATTTCATCATCATGGTACAAGGATCTAATCCTTAATTTGACGACGGAATTAAAGTGTCATTGCATTAAGCATAATGGATTGAGCACTAAAGTTATCATCACATGAATCTTCCAAAGATCATGTTCTACTATTTTCTCAACTCCGGGCTTAGGCCCGAGATATTTCTCTATCAAATAAAGTAACTCCTCAGTTCCTAGGACTATCCTGAGGTTTTATTCCCAATTTGAAAATTAAAGTCGTTTAAAGACATTTTTACCCAGGTGAATGTTCTAAACGCTAATCTTTCAGTTATCTTGATTGCTATAGTCCATTATCCATTCAACGATTTCAGGTACTATTGAATATAATGATTACTATAGTCTAACTGTATAATCAACTATAATTTGATTGATTAAATTCAAATATATTGATTACTATAATCCAATTATATAATCAACTACTATTTTGAAATAGTTTGAATACAGTCCAACTGTTTAATTAAAACAACGATTAAATATTAGTCTAACTAATATATTTAATTAATGAAAAAAAATGAAATGAGCGCGTATTGGCAAGTATCTAGACGAAATTGCAAATTTAATACTTGCCTCCCACTATTTTTCGACGAGCCTCTAACCCTCTATTGAGTACTCGAGAAACCTTGTTTCCTAGTGGGCTAGGATCCCGTTAAATAACACACAATCTTGACTTTGGCCAACAAATTGTATGATATTTAACTAGGTAGATCTCTAAGATCAATTGGATCTCATCCAATTCCTAGATCCAGTAGGTGAACATTCAAGTCCGAAACATATATCTAATATATGCCAATATATGCAATATATTCCCTAACCTTTTTCCTCTGAATCAATTAAGCCTTGGCTTTGGCACAACAAACTTAATGATTCCAGTTAAACGAGACCCATTGACCTTGGAACGCTTCGTAATCGATGTCGATGGACAAGAAGTGATCTTGACTTTGGCCAACAAATCACAACTTGGACAAGACACACGATATGGAATAAAGCCTTAATGATTCAAACACATCCGCAATGGACAAAGGTCTTGACTTTGGCCAACAAACCAGTGCCAATCTTGGATCTTGAGAATGAATCATTCAATGGAAGGAAAAACGCTTAATATATGTTGAGGATTTTTCGCGTAATTGACAACCAATTAATTATCTTTGATTAGGTCTCATCAAACACCCTTAAACATGCATTCTAAAAGCATAATAAGGCGCGATAAATAAATTAATAGTGATATGCGGATGGATATTTAAAACAACTTGTTCCTAGAACAAATCTCTCCATTTCCTCTCTCCCGCTAGCACTATTCTTACTTCTACTCAATTACATAACACTTCTAAAGAAACCTCATTTACATTGAGGGGAATAGGTGAGAAGAGAAATAGAAAGAGTCAAGAGGTAATAGGCTGGACACGCAGGTCCAATTTAATAAATTCTAAATTTATTACAACAATTTCCAAAATTGCCCTCACCCATCTAATATCCATCCGATATACATTATTCATACATCACAACCATGTATTCACACAAAGCATGTTATCAATCAATATAATCCAATTAATTAATCTGAAATTAATGACCATCCAATGTTCAAATAACGATTTGATTTGCGCGAGTCCAACTCGTTTAAGAATAAGTACTCAAAGTACGAATTCTTGGTTTATATTAAACTACAACATTAAATCCAATTTAATTTGTATTCAATACTAATTCTTTATTTAATTCTAAATTAAATAATTACACTTTATTAATAAGCCTTTGCGACTTATATTTTAAATCATTTTCCCTTCTTTCTTAAGCATACTGCCGAAACCAAAAGAAGAGGAAATAAATTGAATTGCTTTGCTTTTGCTTCTCTTCTGCCGAACAAGAACAAAGAAAAGTCTTGATTTTTTGCTCTCTAAATCCAAGCCTAAATCTCACTAAATATTACCCAACAAATAATCAAGTCCATAGAATTAATCCCAAATGATTTAGCGTTAATTTGTGTACTTGAAGCTTGGATTTTTCCTAGGGTTTAAGAGTTAAATTTTGGAGAAACTCTTGTTGTCATTCTTGAGTGATCAAACCACCTTTTGATCACCAAGATTTGTTCTTGGAGAAGCTCAATTTGGTGAAGGAAAAAGGAATTTCAAAGAATCAAGAGCTTGGAGGATTTGGGGATTTTGGATACAAAGCTTCAACAATTGGCAAGGTTGAAATCAATTGTTGGTAAATTTAATTTGTAAATTTTATTGTTTTGTTGATGATTTTTTGTTGAGAAAAATTGTTGTGGAAGTACTGAATAATTAGAAGCATGTATGTGAGGAAAATGAAGCATTAAAGTATATGGAAAAATTAGTATATAGTTGATATATTAATCTTGTATGCTTGGATTAATTTTTTTCAAGTGTTGGAAAATAATTTTGATGCTTGGATTAAATTTGTCAAGTGTTGATAAATTTGTTAAAGTGTTAGAAATTTTATTTGAGTTTATGGAAGTTAATTTGATGTATGAAAAAATTTATATATGATGATATATATTTTTTAATACATTGGAATAATTTAAATTTGTGATTAAAATTTTTGTACACTGTTTTTTTGGTCACTGCCGAAAATAAAAAAAAATTATTCGCTCGGGATTTGATCTCGGGCGGGTTCCGCTGCGATCGGCATTGCGTTCCTCACTCAACAAGTGGTATCAGAGCGATACATGCTTTTAATTATTCATAATCCTTACAATTTTTCTTAATTGTATAAAATGCCCATGCATACATTTAATAGTAGATTACATATTTAGGCATTTTATTGTACATGCATACATTTAAATATTTGTATGCATTTGAGCTTGTTGAAATCTCTACACTAGATCTAAGTGTCATTAATTTTGTGTGAAAATATGACATGGTCCGGCTTATCTATAAGGTCTTAGTTAAACCATTATGGTTATTCCCAATATTGCTAAAGCGTGAGGGATTGGTTGTAATGTTTTGTTCTAATCCGGTTAAGCATGAGATGAGTCGAATTTAAGAGAATGGATTATCGAATATTGCTAAAGCGTGAGGTTAATATTAGTATCATACTTTCGACGATAGACAAGTTGATCTAAAAATTGAACTATCCAATATTGCTAAAGCGGGAGGATGAGATTCAATTTAGGACCGAATGTAAGAGTTGCATGAGATGCAATTGACAATAGTTGTCTACCTTCTCGAATTTACAAAAGTCAATATTGCTAAAGTGTGAGATTTGCGTAAATGTCAAGAAGGATCTACTTTGCATTGTGAGATTTAAGAGTTAAATTTATGTATTCTTGTTTGTAGAGATTATAAAGAATATGTAAGACAATGCGAGGGCACTTTATAGAAAAAGAAAATATATACTCTATTTAGTGTTTTTATCATGATATTTAAATATTATTATTTGCTTAATTTTGTTTTATCTTGTGTAGACAGAATGTCTGTTTCAAACCCGCTTTCGCGTATACTTGATACGCATAGGCTCTAGGGTGCTGTTAATTATAATGTTTGGCTCATGAATCTCCGAATTCTCTGTCAAGCGGAGCAACTTTAATATGTTCTAGATCGCCCAATGCCCGCAAGGGTTTCGGATGATGCTTTAGATGAAGAACGTGAGACGTTCAAAAGATGGAAAGATGATGATCGGAAAGTTCGGTCATACATCTTGGGATCTATGGTGCCGGAACTACAGAGGAAGTATATGTTGATGCCTGATTCTGGATCCATCTTGATGCATATGAAGGAACTATTCAGTGATCGACCACATGTAGAGATGCATAGGGTGGCTGTGGAGCTTTTTCATACTTGCCTCCTGGAGGTAAAACATGTTAGCCCACATGTGATGAAGCTAATAGATTGTATCGAAGAGCTCGAAATGATGGATATTCCTATTGATAACCGCATCGGGAATAATGTGATTCTCGCATCTCTTCCTAAGTCTTTCAAGGACTTTATTGTTAACTTTAACATGCATAAGATGCTTCCCACCTATTATGAGTTGCACAATATGTTGTTGACGGCTCAAAATGACATAATAAGAATAGTTATGCATTCATGGTCACTGGTGCTTCTTCTTCTGGACCTTCTCAGGCTTCTCAAAAGTTGGCTGGCAAGAAACAAAAAAGAAAAAGAAAGTTAAAGGTCCAAATGTTGCTTCCGCATGGGTTTCTAAGCCAAATGTGGCAAAAGGAAAATGTTTCCAATGCGGCATACTTGGACATTGGAAACGCAATTGTCCAAGGTATTTAGCTTCATTGAAGAAAGCTCCCTTAGGTATTTGCTTTCCTATTATTGACATTACACTTGCTTTTGATTCTAGTTCGACTTGGGTGTTAGACACCGCTTGTCCTTCTCATATCTGCAATTCGTTGCAGGATCTGAGGGAAACTAGAAGATTGAAGCCGGGAGAGATCCAGCTACGAGTAGGGAATGGAGATTCTCTACAAGTTGAAGCAGTAGGAATTTTGTTTTTGAAACTCTCTGATGAATGTAATATTAAACTTAATAACTGTTATTTTATGCCGACTATGATACGACAAATCATCTCACCTCATGTACTTGACAATGAAGGATTTCATGTAAATATTAAAGATAGTCTTTTAGATTTATATGATAATATGAATGTTTTGCTTGTTTCATGTCCCATAGTTGATGGTCATTACATTCTTACCAAAAATCATGATGTCTTTAATATAGAGAAATCTAAAAGGAAAAGATCAGGTGAAATAAATAACATAGAACTTTGGCATATGAGATTACGTCATATAGGCATAAAACGCCTAACCAAACTAGTTAAGGATGGTGTGATATCGGATCTAACCATAGAACCTTTACCAGTTTGTGAATATTGTATTCAAGGTAAAATGACCAAATCCTCATTTAGTCGTGTTGGACACCGTGCTAATGATTTATTAGAATTTGTGCATTCCGATGTATGTGGTCCTATAAATCATGCTACCATGGATGGGTTTAAATACTTTGGAACTTTTATCGATGATTTGTCACGATATGGTTATGTGTTTCTTATGAAACAAAAATCGGAAACTTTAAAAAGTTCAAAGAATACCGATTTGAAGTAGAGAAACAAACCGGGAAACTCTTGAAATGCCTTCGATCAGATCGGGGCGGTGAGTACATGAGCAGTGAGTTCGTAAGTTATTTAAAAGAGAATGGGATTCTCGCTCAGTATGCTCCTACAGGCACTCCTCAACACAATGGTGTTTCAGAGAGGAAGAATCAAACTTTATTAGATATGGTTCGATCGATGATGAGTTTTACTGATATACCAATATACTTGTGGGGCCATGCTCTAGACACTGCCGCTCATCTTCTGAACAAAGTTCCATCGAAAACCATTCCGACTACTCCGTATGAGTTATGGACTGGAAGGAAACTGAGTCTTAAGTATGTTAAGATTTGGGGTTGTCCTGCCTCTGTAAGAGTTGAACAATGGGATAAACTTGCACCTAGAGGATACAAGTATCGATTCAATGGATATCCTAAAAATTCCATGGGATATCAGTTCTATGATCCCGAGAATCGAAATATGTTCGTTGCTCGAAATGCAACTTTCTTAGAAACACAATTTGTGTTAGAAAGTGCAGATCATACAATGATTGATCTTGATGAAGTCAATCAAAGTAACATTGAATCGACGATAGAACCAGAAGTTCAGGAAGATGAGATACCTTTGACACAACCACCTCGTAGGTCACAAAGGATATCGAGACCCCATGTCAGGTACAGGACGACATCTGAAGATGCTCTCGATATTTAAATTAATCGAAGAAAATGATCATTTAACCTACAGAGAGGCGATGTTAGACATCGATGCAGAGAAATGGCTGGGAGCTATGAAATCTGAGATTGCCTCAATGGATGATAATCAAGTCTGGGACTTGCTTCCGCTTCCCGAAGGAATTATTCCTATCGGTTGTAAATGGGTTTACAAGAGAAAGCGGGGCCCAATGGAAAGGTTGAAACCTTTAAGGCCCCACTAGTAGCAAAATGATATACTCAGAAATCTGGTATTGATTATGAGGAAACCTTTTCTCCTGTAGCCATGCTTAAGTCAATCAGGATTTTATTAGCTATTGCCGCACATTATGATTATGAAATTTGGTAGATGGATGTGAAAACGGCTTTTCTGAATGGAAATATTGAGGAAGATATCCATATGGAACAACCCGAGGGATTCGCATTCGCCAAAGATCCTAATTTGCTATGTAAGCTTAAAAGATCTATTTATGGACTTAAACAAGCTTCCCGTAGTTGGAATCTTCATTTTGACGATGTGATCAGATCGTCTGGTTTCATTAAAAATGAAGAGGAATCCCGTGTCTATAAAAAGTTAGTGGGAGCATGTTAGTCTTCTTAGTGCTTTATGTTGATGATATACTTATTATCGGAAATGATATAGGTATGTTACAATCTGTCAAAGCCTATCTTAGTAAGAATTTCTCCATGAAGGATTTGGGAGAGGCCTCTTATATACTAGGTATAAAGCTTTATAGAGATAGAGCTATAGAGATAGAGCAAGAATGTTGATAGGACTCTCTCAGTTTAACTACATTGATTTGATCTTAGAAAGGTACAACTTTGTTGACTGTAAGACAATCAATGGGCCTTTCAAACATGGTATTCATCTGTCTAAGAAAATGTGTCCTAAGACAGATGATGAAGGGGCTAAAATTCTTAGCCAGCCTTATACTTCCGCCGTTGGTAGCATAATGTATGTCATGTTATGTACTAGACCTGATATCAGAATGGCTGTAAGTGTTACAATTCATTATCAATCTGATCCGGGTCAAGACCATTGGATGGCTGTGAAACATATCAAGAAATACCTTAAGGGTACAAAGGATAAGTTCTCATTTATGGAGAAAATGACTTACAGTTGAGAGGTTACACGGATTCAGATTTTTAATCTGATCCAGATGATAGAAAGTCTACATCTGGGTTTGTGTTTTCTCTCAATGGTGGTGCCATTAGTTGGATGAGCACCAAGCAGGGTTCGACTGCTGATTCCACCACCGAGGCAGAATACATTGCTACTTCAGAAGCCGCAAAGGAAGCTGTCTGGATCACAAAGTTTACTGCGGAGCTTGGAGTAGTCCCATTTATAGTAGATCCTATTCCATTATATTGTGACAACAATAGTGCGATAGCTCAAGCCAATGAACCTCGCGCTCATCAGAAATCTAAGAATGTGGAACGAAAGTATCATATAATTAGAGAAATTTTGGCTAGAGGTGACATTTTAGTTTGTAAAGTACGAACTGAAGAAAATGTAGCAGACCCACTGACTAAATCCTTAACTCCCAAACTGTTTGAGAAACACGTGGAGTCTATGGGTATTAGATACCATCGTGAATGGCACTAGATCAAGTGGGAGTGTTGGAAATGGTGATCGAGCACCATTCACTTTTTGTATGAATATTTATTATTTATGCAATATAATATTTTCTTTATCATGATTATTTATTCATTAATATGGTAAATTTCTTACTTTTATTTATATATTGTAAATCTAAGTGTTAGATTACTCTAAGAGTTAGAGATTTCGAGTTTCACTCGGAACCATATATGAAATTAGTAAACACCTGAGAGTTACAACATATGGTGATATAGTTGCAATAGTTGCAAATGGTGTTGAGAAATATCACGCATTCTCTCGAATATAAATTATTTCTGGTGTAGATATATTGACATGGGTCGGTCATTATATTGGTAAGACTAGTGCATTGTCTATATATGTAATGGACATATGGTTTGTCTCAACAGACTGTGAGCTTAGTGGAAGTTCGTATAGAAATGCAGATATTCATTAGTGGAATGAATATCGAACAAACTCATAAAAGATGACTAATAGATATTCCATAAAACTGTCAATAGTTATCTTTTCGAGTTGAGTAGTTATTGTGGTCCTTTGACTTAAGACACCGCGGTGGTCTTGTGAGTGATCATTTGTGCCTGATACAAAGCATGTTAGAGACCTTTTATGGTCTGACCTCTGGATGACTGTTAGGTATAGACCGATGCTCACGAAGATCGGTGTGTGTTAATATGAGGATTCGTCAGTCCATATGGTTGGATTATGTTTCCAAAAAAATTTCAGAGTATATTCCGGAAATCTTTTGGCCAAAAGTTCGTTAAAAAAATTGTTTCTTTAACATTAGAAATAATATTGAAAAGAGTTTTGCATATATTATTTATTAATGGAATATGATTGTGAAACGTTATTTAATATTGAGTATATAAGGTTTTGACAGTAAAACTATAACCTTACTCAATTGGAGACGGTTATGACGAAGAGATTATACATTAACGTTTTAACCTCGACTTGTATGGTTCGACGTGTCGTGTTGTTTTTAGTCATGATTTTTAGGTGGGTAGGCCTTCATGAATATGTATACGAATATATGAGATATATATGTATATATATAAGTAACAACCGAACGTGAGCCTAGAGAGTTCCATTATATTAAGTTTACTCGTTGAGCACTAGGGCGATTTTTCGTCAAATGTTGACAAAGTATTTTTTAGGTTATAAGATTAAATTGTTTGATCCGATAATAATTAGATGAATTGAATTAATTAATTTTATATCAAAGTTGATATAAGTTTATTGTATAATAGATGTAAATTTGATTTACATTAAATTAGTAATTAATTAGTAATTAATTTAATTGTTAAATTAATATACAAAATTAATTACTTGTATATACAAATAAGGCTTTTAATTAATTAAGGTAATTATAGTTAATGCAATTGAATATTTTTAGTTAAAGTAACAAAATCATTTAATTGTAACTAAGTTGACTAAGTTGGTGAGATTTTTTTTTTATTTAACTTAGGTTAAGTTAACCTTTTTGAATATGTGTAGGGAAAATATTCCCTTGAACCATGGTTTGTTTAAAGGGCTTGGTTTGGTTTTCTTAATTTTGATTTATTAAAACAAAAAAAGCAAAAAAAATTCATTTTCCCTTCTTTTTCTTAAGCATACTACTGCCGAAACCAAAAAGAAGAGGAAATAAATTGAATTGCTTTGCTTTTGCATCTCTTCTGCCGAACAAGAACAAAGAAAAGTCTTTATTTTTTTGCTCTCTAAATCCAAGCCTAAATCTCACTAATATTACCCAACAAATAATCAAGTCCATAGAATTAATCCCAAGGATGGAGCGTTAATTTGTGTACTTGAAGCTTGATTTTTCCTAGGGTTTAAGAGTTAAATTTTGGAGAAACTCTTGTTGTCATTCTTGAGTGATCAAACCACCTTTTGATCACCAAGATTTGTTCTTGGAGAAGCTCAATTTGGTGGAGGAAAAAGGAATTTCAAAGAATCAAGAGCTTGGAGGATTTGGGGATTTTGGATACAAGCTTCAACAATTGGCAAGGGTTGAAATCAATTGTTGGTAAATTTAATTTGTAAATTTATTATTATTTTGTTGATGATTTTTTGTTGAGAAAAATTATTGTGGAAGTGTTGAATAATTAGAAGCATGTATGTGAGGAAAATGATGCATTAAAGTGCATGGAAAAATTAGTATATAGTTGATATATTAATCTTGTATGCTTAGATTATTTTTTTCAAGTGTTGGAAAATAATTTTGATGCTTGGATTAAATTTGTCAAGTGTTGATAAATTTGTTAAAGTGTTAGAATTTTATTTGAGTTTTGGAAGTTAATTTGATGTATGAAAAAATTATATATGATGATATATGTTTTTAATACATTGGAATAATTAAATATGTGATTAAAATTTTTGTACACTGTTTTTTTGGTCACTGCCGAAATTAAAAAAAATTTATTCGCTCGGATTGATCTCGGGCGGGTTCCGTTGCGCTCGGCATTGTCGTTCCTCACTCAACACTAGGATCTTACCATTTGGATCTGTAGCTCTCGCAGTAGGCCTAAGAGCTTGAGGGAAATGTACTCTAAATAGGATATGTGGCACTTTTTCTTCATGAGGAATATTTGTACTACTATCTTTGGGGTCACCTATAATGTGGAGGTGTCCTTCATGACTATTTCCTTACCACTCCTAGTGATTATGGCATTAACACCTTTTACATTGGATTCCTCATGATCAGCCTGTGCCATGTGTTGCCCTTGCGGATTTGGTTGAGCTTGAGATGGAAACTGTCCTTGTTCTTGCACACTCAGGACATTAGTCAACTAAGAGACTTGACTTTTTATCTCTTTATTGTCTTCAACCACCTGAGCTATCAATGACTCAAACCTTTGATTAGTTTTGATCTAGGCCTCTATAAATGCATGCACATTGTCCTTTAAAGAATTTCTAGGAATTGTAGGTGTGTGATACGGGGGGCACTGTAACCTTTACGTTGATGTGTCTGACTAGGCTGATAAGACTTATGTTTCCAACTAAAATTTGGGTGGTTCCGCCAACTAGGATTATAAGCATTTGAATACGGTGTATAAGGTTTCCTGTACATCCCTAAGGTATTGCATTGTTCCTCATATGTTTCCCTCATCTCACCGTATAAAGGACACTCTTTATCCGGATGGTCAATCCCCTTACATAAAAAACATACCCTTTGAGGTTCTAACTGTTGGAGTTCTACGGTCCCAAGGATCGAATAACAAGCATAAAATAACATGGGAATACATCGAGGAAGTTGCGGAATACTTACATCGATCGGTTGAGCGATGCGACGAAGAACAAAACTTCAAGCGTTTCCCTCCTCCATGGCTTGGCAGTGGCATGAAAACAGTCCACTGTTTTGGCTCTCCAAAATCGGTCCAAGCTCCAAGCTTCTCAAATGGTATTCCAAGCCCACGGGTGGGTTTCCCTATCACCTTTGCAAGACTCCGATGTGTGCTAGCACTATTGATTTTTGCCACAAAAATTATCACATTTCTTCTTGCCATGTCTCGGTCAAACCAGAAGAGAAAACAGCAGCCCTTTTGGGCGTGAAGATGAAGAGAGGAGAGGAGAGTGAGAGTGAGAGAGAGACGAATTGGTTGGTTAGAAAAAAGTGTATCTAATACTTTTTTTTTTTCTTGAATTTCCAAAATTCAATTTCCTTATTTTGGCTTTCAAAAAGTCAATCCATAAATGCCAACCACTTCCATCAATCAATAAATCAATCAAATTGTCACATCACTCAAAGTGACATATAATTTGACGCTTGATGTGACTAATGATTTGACGCTTGATGTGACTAATGATTTGACGCTTGATGTGACTTACGTGCCTCACTCGAATTCGAAATGCGAATGCGCTCGCAAACACTCGCGGGCTCGGGTTCGCTAATTCCAAATTAACGAATTTTCCGTTGCGACGTAATTAAATGATTATGCCTAGCGAAATCACTATTCACGTCGCTAACAAATTAATTCTAAATTAACTCGTTCGCCCGAATTAAAATATAATTTCAATTCCGCGTCGAAATCCAATTTCGTATAATATATCGAATATATTTTTTTTTTATCGATTAATTCCAAATTAATCATTTTTCTCTCTTTAAATGATATTTTATCCCAGATAAAATATCTCCCGAATTAATCCCAAATTAATTTTCTCTCTCATTTAATTAATTCCAGATTAATAAAGTGCGAGTCATACGTCATCGGCGAATCTTCGGGAAGCGACCCATGAGATCCCCAGATATGTTGGCAGTAAATTCGGTCGTCGGACTATCCGAACACGCAAGTACCTAGTACTACGTTTGTACCGATTTACAAGACAAGGTTGGCTTCTAGCAAAGCGCCATGCATACCCAATTCTCCAGAAATATCCTTATAGGAATATGTGATCTACATCAGGCGTAGTATACGTAGTATTGCGTATTTCGATCCAGTATCGGATGATCACATGCAAGGCCTGGGGCTGGTACAATGTCTACCCCGTACGAAGCATATATCGGATCACTAGCAACTAGTCTCTTTATTATCGGATAATCATGACCAAGTCATATTATCCCGATGGTTGCAACCCTTAGAGAACCAGTTCTGTATCCCTGCGTGACCATCATCTCCACTATGACGGAGTGATACTTCCGTCTTGACATCACACCCAACACACTACGATTCTCAATATACCCAGCAGAGGCGTACACAGAACCTATTAAGGCCCTGGATGACCTAAAACCAAAGCATATTGATTGTCGCAAGTATTAGCGGTGCAAGTCTCAGGTTAAGACCAAATACACCTACCCTGATGTCGCACTTCCATAGACACATAGTCATAATACCAATTGAATTCTGAAGAGGTCTATCCAGAACGAAGCTGTTTCCCGTACCATCGGTAAACACAACCTCCTATTACACTTGCATGAGTATCATATACCCAAATATATGAGAACTATGCTGTTATGCCCTCACAACGCGCACAAGTGTAATACTAGTCTTTTACGCATTATCGATGTCCATTCTCGATAATACTCTGACTATGGATATTTAATGATTAAACCTTCATGGATTGATACTGTCTCATATCATCTCAATCCAGGAACTAATCATATGGACCTCCTATCATTTATATATCTTGGTGATCTAATCACAAATGATAAAGAGCAATTTCCTTTGTCACATAGTTAATTTGTACAACAACACCATGATCTGTACAAATAGTGACGCTATGGGTCATAACTGTCCAACACTAACTGGGCTACCACATGCATAGTTTTGTTATCGTTGGATTTTAAAGCTCTTATCTTTCTAGTTAATAGCTCAACATGTGCTTTAAGACTATCCTCTACCCTAAAGTGGTGTATGCCTCCGCTAAAAGGGATAGAACGTGTCCTATCAATGCTATTCATGGCATTAGGTCCAGTCAAAGTGTGAGATTTTTCAGCTAGGTCATTTAAGTACTCTAATGCCTCATCAGGGTCCTTTCGGATAAATTCACCATTGTATATTATCTCAATGAATTGGCGCTCTCTAGGGGTTAGACCGTCATAAAAGTAACTCACTAAGCGCCAACTCTCATACCCATGATGAGGACTACTAGCTAACATCTCTTTAAACCTCTCCCAAGTTTGATAAAGAGTTTCACTGTCTTTCTGGGAGAAGGTAGAGATCTGTCTTTTCAGGGAATTAGTCTTATGGTGTGGGAAGTATTTATTAAAGAATGTCTGTGTCATCTCACCCCATGATCCTATCGAACAAGGTCTTAAAGAGTACAACCAACTTTTAGCTCTATCCTTAAGGGAAAAATGGAAGAATTTAAGTCTAATTATGTCTGTAGTCCTGAATCGGTCATGAAAGGTTGCTACAACCTCTTCAAACTCCCTAATATGGACGTAAGGGTTCTCATTCCCAAACCATGGAGGGTAGGGAGAAACTGTATCATGTCAGGCTTAAAGTCTATGTGTGGTGCATTAGGGGGAAACATTATGTATGACGGTGTCGCTGTACGAGTGGGATGAAGGTACTCTTCAAGAGTCCTAATGGGTGGTCTCTCATACTCACTCATGTTGTGTGTGATGACTAATAAAAAGTGCATATTTATTAGACGATAAGTAATCATCATTTTACACTTATAGTTTCACTAATCCCCTTAAATTGACACATTTCTGTAAATATTTTAAAGTTTAGCGTTGAGTGCTTTTACTGTGTTATTTTATGTTTTTGTCAGGAAAATAACTGCTCAGAAGCTCGACGGGACAAATCAGACATGAAAAAAATATTATGCAAGCACGTCGTAAAATTTGCAAGCACGTCGTAAAATCGGCAAGCATGTCGTAAAATCTCCAAGCACTCATGACACGTGGAACCTTTACGTCGCGACACGTGTCCCCAACGTGGCTTCACCATTCTCTGACACGTGTCCCCAACGTGGCTTCACAATTCTTTGACACATGTCCACAACATGCATTCGCTGGTCTGGGCGGCAAATTTGCCTATAAAAATGAGCATTCGGCATTAGAAATTTTCATACTTTCTTTCCTGATTCCTCTGTAATTCTTGGAGAGAGAGTGTCTTGTTTGTTTTTTACTTAAAGCTTTTTGTAATGTCTTTTTCTTTCAATAATAAAAGTATGAATATATTTTTTTACAAAATGAGTAGCTAATTTATTTTCTGCTGGAGTAAGGGTGAAGCTTTTATAATGAGAACATAGATTAAACTCGCTTTTATTATAATAAATAAATTGAAATCTAATGATTAAAACTTGATTTAAATCTAGATTAATTATTGACAATCTTTATACCACCCCTTTTATGGCTGGTTTTATCTATCTACCAGCCTTTATGGTGGTTTTATCTTTATACCGCTTTTATGGCTGGTTTTATCTTTATACCGCCTTTATGGCCGTTTTATACGATTTTGGCATAATTACGTACCTTGGTAGGACTTGTTATAGACAAACGGTATCACCGCCTTTATGGCTTGGTTTTATGTTTTTTGGCATGTTTAGTACCTTGGTAGGACTAAGTATTGACAGAAATGACTACCGCTTTTATGGCTGGTTCTTTTTATTGGCATAATTAATTCCTGTAATAAATTAAGTGGGTAAAAATGACAATTTATAAATTATGATAAAGCGAGATTTTAATGTTTAAAAGACTAAAAGTGGTTCCCAAAACTCCATCATTTCTTTCTATTATTGTATTCCAACCTAAAATCCTCCAACTACTTCAACAAAGCAAACTTTTTATTCCCGCACTGTTCATTATTCTATTTTGCTAAATCTCTTCTCTGTGGATCGACCTCGGACTCATCGGGTTATTTATCACTTCGACACTCTTACACTTGGGAGTAAAAGACCAATTTTCGAGCGTGTCAAGTTTTTGGCGCCGTTGCCTGGGAAGTATTATTTAGTAGATAGAATATTTATTTCTTCTTTCTCTACTTTTCTTTTCTTTAATTTTATTTCGTATTTTGTTTTTATTTAATTTCTGCATCTTATCTTCCTCTTATTTTCTTTTATTTTTGAAGATCCAAACTGTCCTGATTAATCCTTGATGAACCCAGAAATCCCACATAGAGGGAGACCTTGTTCTTAATTTTTCTTGGTTACAGGAAACAGAGAAAAATCAACAAAAGATGTTTGTTTTCATAAAAGAATTTTTTGAACCATCCCCACGTAAAGATGCTCTCATAAAGCTTCACGAAAATATAATTCAAGACATTGAGAAAAATGAACGAAAGATTCAATTGAGATCAAAATTACAAGGGTTAGAGGACGTTTTTAGATCTAAATAACTGCATTTGTATTTTTCTTAATTTGTTCTTTTCTCTTTTTTTAGTTTAATTTCATTTTTCAAGTTTTGTATTTGCAATTTCATATTTTTACATATAGTTTTTTTTTTTAAGTTTCATGAAACACTGGTCTCGAACATCTAGTGGCAGATTAAAAAGAGAGTCTTTATCACCTTTATTGTTAGTCAAAATGGCTGAAAACCAAATTGAAAATCCACCTGCCCAAGTTGAAAGCCCAGTTAATCAGGAAGAAAACGAGTCTCATCATGGAGATCCTAATCACCCTAGGACACTCAGACAATTCATGAATCCCACTAGGTTATGATCACCATCTTGTATTGTTTTTCCTCCAGAAGCAGCACGTTTCATTTTAAATCAAGTGTCATCAATCTTTTACCCACATTCCATGGTCTAGAATCAGAAAACCCTTATCTGCACCTAAGAGAGTTCGAAGAATTATGTAACACTTGCACATACCAAAATTGTACCATTAATATAATTCAGTTAAATATTTTTCCCTTTTCTTTAAAGGATAAAGCTAAAATTTGGCTACAAAACCTTAGGTCAGGATCTATTAGAACATGGGATGATTTACAAGAGCAGTTTCTTAAAAAGTTCTTTCCCCCTCATAGGACAAACTCCTTTAAGAGAAGATTCACAACATTCACACAAGAGTCGGGGGAAACACTTTACCATTGTTGGAGAGGTATAAAGAAATGTTAAATATTTATCCACATCACGGGTTTGAAACATGGAGGTTAGTTGCCCAATTGTACGAGGGTTTAACACCCCAAGGTAGACAAGTAGTGGAGATGATATGTAATGCTGAGTTTAGGGACAAAGATCCCGAAGATGCACTAGATTACCTAGAGCATATAGCAGAGAATACACACAATGGGATACATATAGTCATCTGTTAAACCACAACCATCTGGTAAAGGTATGTTTAACCTTAGGAAGACCATGACCTTGCTGCCAAGTATGCATTTTGTCTAAAAAAATTGAGGCTTTAGAACAGGGAAAATGATCATATCAAGTCAGTTCAGGAAATCATATGTCAAATTGTAGTTCAAATGAACATGTCACAGAAGTTTGCCCGTCCTTACCAGCCCTGAAAGAATGTCTCCATGACCAGGTCGTTCCATAAATACATTCAATAGACCAAATCCGAACCCATACTCACAGACCTATAATCCTGGTTGGAGAAACCATCCAAATTTCAATTTGAGGAATGATAACCAAGCACAACCTTCACACCAACCTCCCCAGTTTCACCAGAATTTCCGAAACTCCCAGAATTATGCACCATATGTCCCACCACCTAGAAAACCATTGAAGATAACTTGAGTGCATTCATGGAAAAACAAGAAACCATCAATAACCAAAATGCACAAATGATGAATGATTTGAAAGAAACTATTGATAAAATCACATCTACTTGGCCATTAAAGAGAAAGGTAAGTTTCCTGCAAAACCTCAGTCAAATCCCAAAAGCCATCAAAACCCTCATGAGGGTAGTTCTTGAAGTCAACACTTAGACCAAGTCAAATCTATTATTACTCTTCGTAGTGGTAAGACCATCCACAGACCTATTCTTGAACCTCGTGAAACTGAGGAAAATCAAATCAGAGGGTAATGAAGGGGTTGATGAACCATTACCTGTCGTTGATAATAACAGTTTTTCTCATACACCTTCATTTCCTCAGGCATTAAAAACAAAGAAATTGAACCATTCCTCAGAGATTTATGAAATATTCAAATAGGTAAAGGTCAATATCCCTTTGTTAGATGCCATTCAACAGATACCATCTTATGCCAAATTTCTGAAAGATCTATGCACCGTTAAAAGAAAACACCAGGTAAGAAAGAAGCTTTTCTAGCTGAAAAGGTAAGTTCCATTCTCTCAACTAATAATGCATTAAAATACAAAGACAATGGTTGTCCAACTATTTCTTGTATTATTGGAAATCAAAACATTGAACATGCTTTGCTTGATCTTGGAGCTAGTGTAAATTTACTGCCATTTTCGGTTTACCAGCAACTTAATATCGGTGAGATGAAACCAACCTCAACTACCCTTTTACTTGCCGATAGATCAGTTAAGGTACCAAAAGGAATTGTGGAATATGTGTTATTGCAAATCATAAATTCGTATACCCTGTGGATTTTATTGTTTTAGAACACAACCTGTGGCAGAGAGTTATAAGCCAATCCCTGTAATACTTAGTCGGCCATTTTTAGCAACAGCAACGCTTTAACAAATTGCAGGAATGGAATCATGAATCTTTCTTTTGGCAACATGACATTAGAGTTAAATATCTTTAACATGTGCAAACAGCCATATGATGAAGATAATGAAAATGAAAGTGCAGAATCAATTGAACCTATTGTGGATAAGCATATTCAGGGGAGTTTATCTGATCCCATGAATTTTTTACTGCTAATTATGTTGAGTCAAGTGCACAAACTGATTCAGATATTACTAATGATTTTCTACTTGACTCTATTCAGGTATTGGAAGACGATAAAAAATTGGGAACACTGGAAGAAGAAAAACATGAAGAAGCACCCAATTTGGATTTAAAAGCTTTGTCAGAAGGACTGAAATATGCATTTCTAGAAGATAATCAAACTTACCATGTGGTAATTTCTTCTTCTCTCACAAGCGATCAAGAAGGTAAACTTTTAAATATGTTGAAAGAACATAAACTGGCAATTGGATGGACTTTAAAAGACATAAAAGGTATTAATCCATTAATTTACACACATCGAATACATCTAGAAGATAATGCTAGGACATATCGTCAACCCCAAAGAATATTAAACCCTCACATGAAAGAAGTAGTAAAAACTGAGGTCCTTAAACTTCTTATGCATGCATTATCTATCCTATTTCTGATAGTAAGTGGGTAAGTCCTACACAGGTTGTACCTAAAAAGTCTGAAATCACTGTTGTAAAAAATGATAAAGGGGAATTAATCCCAACTCGCATTTCATCTAGTTGACGTATGTGCATTATTATAGAAAATTGAATGATGCAACTAGAAAAGATCATTTCCCTTTGCCATTTCTTGACCAAATTTTAGAAAGAGTAGCTGGACACCCTTATTATTGTTTTCTTGATGGTTACTCAGGTTATTATCAGATTCCCATTTCTTTAGAAGACTAGGAAAAGACCACATTCACATGCCCCTTTGGAACATTTGCATTTAGAAAAATGTCTTTTGGACTCTGTAATGCACCTGCAACATTCCAACAATGCATGTTGAGCATATTTAGTGACATGGTTGAACATTGTTTAGAGGTCTTTATGGATGATATAACTGTCTTTGGAAATTCATTTGATAATTGCTTGACTAATCTGGAAAATGTTTTGAAAAGATGTAAAGAAAAAAGACTTGTGTTAAATTGGGAAAAATGCCATTTCATGACTTATTCAGGAATTGTTTTAGGACCGTTGTGTCATCTAAAGGTATTGAGGTTGACAAAGCAAAAATAGAGGTCATTTCTAAATTACCATCACCAAAAACAGTCAGGGACATTCGTTCTTTCTTAGGACATACAGGATTTTATAGGAGGTTCATTAAAGACTTCAGTACCATATCCAGACCCTTATGTAACCTCCTATTAAAAGATGCAACATTTGAATGGACAGAAGAATGTCAAAAATCATTCCAAAAAATTATCAGTCTTTGACTTCTGCTCCTATTATGCGATCCCCTGATTGGTCTTGCCCTTTGAGCTAATGTGTGATGCTAGTGATTATGCAGTTGGTGCAGTTCTAGGGCAGAGAAAGGAAGGTAAACCGCATGTGATATATTACGCTAGTAGAACATAAACAGTGCAAAAATGAATTACACTACCACAAAAAAGAACTACTTGCTGTAATATTAGCATTGGATAAATTTGGATCATATTAATCGGTTCTTCAACTGTTGTTTACTTTGATCATGCTGCTGTTAGATATTTGATGTCTAAACAGGATGCCAAGCCAAGATTAATACGGTGGATTTTGTTGCTTCAAGAATTCAATATCATAATCAAAGATAAAAATGGGGCAGAGAACGTGGTTGCAGATCACTTATCGAGACTCACAAACAAATCACTAATCGATACCACTCCTATCAATGACTCTTTCCCCGATGAATTTTTATTTTCGGTAAATGTAATTCCTTGGTATGCTAATATTGTCAATTTTCTTGCGACAGGAAAGGTACCCCCAGACTGGAGCCAACAAGATAAGAGGAAATTTTTGACCGAAGTCAAAAGATTCTACTGGGATTATCCTTATCTGTTTAAATGATGCCCTGATCATATTTTCAGACGATGCATACCTGACAGTGAGATAAGTGGTGTTATTAAATTTTGTCATTCAAAAGCATGTGGAGGTCATTTCTCATCTAAGAAAACCGCTGCAAAAATCTTGCAGTGTGGATTTTATTGGCCCACCATTTTTAAAGATACATACACTTTCTACAAAACTTGGGAAAATTGTCGAAAGTTGGGATCTATTTCAAAAAGAAACATGATGCCTTTAAATCCCATCCGTGTCATCGAAATCTTTGATTGTTGGGGGATAGATTTTATGGGCCCATTTCCACCATCCTTTGGATTTTTATATATTTTAGTTGCAGTCGATTATGTTTCAAAATGGGTCGAGGGAATTCCTTGTTGGAACAATGATCACAGAACTGTGTCAAATTTTTAAAAGAAAACTTGTTAAGTCGATTTGGAATTCCTCCGGCCATAATAAGTGATAGAGGTAAACACTTTTGTAGTAGACCTTTTGAATCCTTAATGAAAAACTATGGAGTCACACACAAAATTTCCATCTCTTATCACCCTCAGACAAATGGAAAAGTAGAATTAGCAAATAGGGAAATTAAAAAAATTCTAGAAAAACGGTTAACCCAAATCGCAAGATTGGTCTCTTCGACTAACTGATGCACTCTGAGCATATCGAACAGCTTTCAAAACATCCTTGGGTATGTCTCCCTATCGTCTAGTTTATGGAAAACCTTGTCATTTGCCTGTAGAACTTGAGCATAAAGCATTTTGGGCTATTAAAGCATTTAATTCAAACCTTGAAAATGATGGTCATGAATGTAAATTGCAACTAATGAAATTGAAGAGTTAAGGAATGATTCAAATGAAAATACGAAATTCTTAAAGCCAAAACTAAAGCCTTGCATGATAGTCGAATTGCACGAAAAATTTTGAAGTTGGTCAAAAGGTTTTGCTTTATAATTCTCGGTCTTCATTTATTTCCTGGAAAGTTAAAATCCAAATGGAGTGGCCCATTTATTGTGAAACACATTTACGCATACGGGGCTATTAACATTGAGAATCCTAGGGACGGTGATGTATTTAAAGTAAATGGACAGCGTCTGAAACCCTTTTTGGATACTAAAATTTCAAGAAACTTTTTTTCCTGTCAGACCCAATATACCTTGATTGATGTAGTTTTTTTCATGTTCTGTTTAATATTTCTGTATTCCATTGTTCTTAGTTTTGCAGTGTTCTTGTTCTTTTATTTTATCTCACACCCTGGTAAAGCAGCGGATAACGGTACTCCGTGACTCAAGTCGGTTATTTCAATTTCCTAAAAACACTGATACCCTACAAACTAAGGCATGGAAGAAACTCTCGCAATCCTCCATAAATATTTTCATGCACTTCCCCGAAATGCTCTGATTAAAATTTACAAAGCCCGCACAGAAAGATTGAGCATTCTTATGATTCATGGTATTCCTAATGATATTCGTTGGGTAATCGAAGCAAGGGTTCGTTTGGCAGGTAAGTCACCTGACTCATTCATTCCTTACATGTCTGGTTTAGGGAAAAGCACATATTCTAAAAAAAAAAAGCTAAACAAATGGGTGTTTGTTATAAGTGTGCAAGTTGTACGTGCAACACTCGTTGTCGTTCTTTAGGAATGATGTCTGATAATCGTGAGGATAAAATACAATTCATTAGGGATGGACTGAGTAAGGAGCCTTTTGATGATATATCATTGACTCTTGAGACGCATCCTAATGGATATGTTCATCGTGAAATTCTCAGATTACGCACACAATTTCATAAAGAAACAAAACCATACAGTCTCGGGAATCTGACTTTAAAATAACATGTTTGCCAATTTATAAGAAAATTGGATGGAAATCCTATCCCCGACCCATAGAGGGCGTTTAAGCCGTTACTGGAAGTAAAACCAGAGGAAGATGTGAGCCACAATCACAACTACCATTACATATTATTGCATTGATTTTATTTACTTTAAATTACTGTTTTCCTTTACTTTTTGCTGACAGTATCTAACATTTTTTGTTCACGATCTATTTTTCTGATAGTTGTCATTTTGCAGATATTAGTGCATTTCTCACCCACCCTTTTCAGGATCTATAAATTCAGCTCGTCATTTCCATTTCCTCAACACATCTAGCTAAGAGAGGCAGCACAAATGGAGACAACATCAAAATGATGATTCACTAATATTTGTGTATTTTGTGGAACTAGCTCCGGAACTAAACCAGAATTTGTTGAGGGAGCACGAGAATTAGGTAGAGTTATGGCAAACAAAATATGCACTTAGTATATGGCGGTGGCAATCTTGGATTGATGGGGTGTATTTCAAAAGCTGTACATAAAGGTGGAAGTCAAGTTTTGGGAATCATCCCAAAACCTTTAACAGAAAGCCACATCATCAGAAAATCAAATGGAGAATAATGTATTGTCCCAGGTATGTCTGAAAGACTTACTGAAATGATCAATCATGCTGATGCTTTCATTGCTATACCAAGAAATATTCACTGTTGCGTCATAGGCAAACTTGAATATTCACCAAAAATCTATTGGGCTATTTAATGTTAATGGACTTTTCGATTTTCTTTTTGTATTTCTTGAAGATGCTAAAAGAAATGGGTTTATTTCAAAACCGGTAAGAGATATCTTCCTAACTGCACGAACAGCTGATGATTTAATTGACCAACTTTTAGCTTATGAACCAAAAATGGACCCTATTCTTTCCAAGTGGAACTGGTCTGGTAACGATCGTGGCAAAAAGTGCAAAGTAAACCTGGACCTTAATCTGTAATCTTTAGCTATGACTGTCAATTCACAATTACCAGGCGATATCTTTCTAAACTCTTTCTTTCTTTCTTTAAACATTGGGGACAATGTCTCGTTTTGGTTGGGGGGAGATAATAGTTTTGAAATAAATAATTTTCATGTTTATGTCTGTTTCATTGATGTTAGTTTTTACCGTGTTGTGTTATTTTTGTGTAAATATATATCCATATATATACACACAAACTAACAACAAATTTGTTTTATAAACCAAGTGGAAATGTTGTTCAGAGGTGGCTGTGTAAAGTTTTTCACTCCCGAGACGCATCTCCATATAATGTAACAAGTTATTTATCGTTCCTTTCTTTTTTGAATCATTTAAATTTTTAAATTCTCCATAAAATTGATTAAATTTGATCTTTATATGCTCGTCTGGCTGATATTATCAACAATATGGTAACATATGATCATGGGTGGTAAGTGAAAATTTTGTAATATTTAGTTCTCTAATTTGTTGGAGGTAACACCTAAAAGCAGTGAAATTTGTTATTTTACAAAAATGAAAAAAAAAAAGAAAAAAAAAAAGAAGTTTGAATAAAGTTCGTTTCGTAGCCTTTCTAACCAAGTAATTAAGTTCGAAGGGGTGTTTTAACACTTAGTACCCTAAGACCAACTGGTCTGGGAATTACTGGCCCAAAGCTCGTTACAAGGGTTAAAAAGAAAGCTTAAGGAAATTGGACACTGTTTATCTGAGATCCGAGCAATTAAGCCCGTATGGGTGTCTTAACACCTAGTGCCCTAAAACCACTGGTTTGGGAGTCACTGGCCCAAAGATCGATATATGGATTGAAGATATATTTTAGACACTGTATTATCTGAGATCCGAGCAATTAAGCCCGTAGGGGTGTCTTAACACCTAGTTCCCTAAAACCAACTGGTTTGGGAGTCACTGGCCTAAAGTTCGATACATGGATTGAAGATATGTTTATAAATAAACTTTCACTGCCAAAAAAAATATAAACTCTAATATAATCTTAGGACAAAAATATTACTCTCTTTTCAATAAATACCTGTGATATTGTGGGCACAATATATTGATTAATACCTTGTTTTATGAGTATATTTAAGAATTGTAAAAAAAAAAGTACAGGAGAAGTCATTTATTTGATCATTCAGAAAAAAAAGAAAACAATTGTTGACTTATATAAGTATTTTTTCTTCCGCTTGAATTACTAGGGACTAGTAATAAGCTGGTTGGGGGGTGTGATGAATACTAAAAAGTGCATATTTATTAGACGATAAGTTAATCATTTTACACTTATAGTTTCACTAATCCCCTTAAATTGACACATTTGTGTAAATATTTTAAAGTTATGCTTTGAGTGCTTTTACTGTGTTATTTTATGTTTTTGTCAGGAAAAATACTGCTCAGAAGCTCGACGGGACAAATCAGACATGAAAAAAATATTCTGCAAGCACGTCGTAAAATCTGCAAGCACGTCGTAAAATCGGCAAGCATGTCGTAAAATCTGCAAGCACATCATGACACGTGGAACCTTTACGTCGCGACACGTGTCCCCAATGTGGCTTCACTATTCTCAGACACGTGTCCCCAACGTGGCTTCACAATTCTTTGACACGTGTCCACAACATGCATTCGCTGGTCTGGGCGGCAAATTTGCCTATAAAAATGAGCATCCGGCATTAGAAATTTTCATACTTTCTTTCCTGATTCCTCTGTAATTCTTGGAGAGAGAGTGTCTTGTTTGTTTATTTACTTAAAGCTTTTTGTAATGTCTTTTTCTTTCAATAATAAAAGTATGAATATATTTATACAAAATGAGTAGCTAATTTCTTTTCTGCTGGAGTAAGGGTGAAGCTTTTATAATGAGAACATAGATTAAACTCGCTTTTATTATAATAAAGAAATTGAAATCTAATGATTAAAACTTGATTTAAATCTAGATTAATTATTGACAATCTTTATACCACCTTTATGGCTGGTTTTATCTGTCTACCGCCTTTATGGTTGGTTTTATCTTTATACCGCATTTATGGCTGGTTTTATCTTTATACCGCCTTTATGGCCGATTTTATATGATTTTGGCATAATTAAGTACCTTGGTAGGACTTGTTATAGACAAACGGTATCACCGCCTTTATGGCTGGTTTTATGTTTTTGGCATGTTTAGTACCTTGGTAGGACTAAGTATTGACAGAAATGACTACCGCTTTTATGGCTGGTTCTTTTTATTGGCATAATTAATTCTTGTAATAAATTAAGTGGGTAAAAATGACAATTATAAATTATGATAAAAGCGAGATTTCTAAATGTTTAAAAGACTAAAAGTGGATCCCAAAACTCCAGCATTTCTTTCTATTATTGTATTCCAACCTAAAATCCTCCAACTACTTCAACAAAGCAAACTTTTTATTCCCGCACTGGTCATTATTCTATTATGCTAAATCTCTTCTCTGTGGATCGACCCCGGACTCACCGGGTTATTTATTACTTCGACACTCTTATACTTGGGAGTAAAAGACCACTTTTTGAGCGTGTCAGTGTGTGCTAGATGTAGATGGTGTGACAAAAAGGTTATCAAATAGACTTTATGAATCTGAGTTGTCTTCTTTAGTTCTAACAAATCTACCAAAGTGACCCCTAATTTAATTTTGCCAAAAATACTCGCGGTTATCCCATTATAGTTGGGGTGTCGATTCCTCAGAGAGATGGTTACAAGGAACTAATTCAATTAATGAAAACGTTAGCAATAACTTAATTAAAGAGAATGATTGAATTGGTAATGTAAATTAAAGATTATGAAAAATACTTAAAAGTTATCAGTAGAGAAAAGCAACAAAGCGTTGAGAATCCCTCTTGTATCAAATCCCTATATTCAGTAGTTGATTCCTTTTATTACTCAATTGAAGGTTTTTCATCCCAAACCCACAATCGAAAGATATTTCAATTCAAAACATATTAAATTCTAAGGTAATCGATGAATTATTTTCTCTATGTTAACAACACACTATGTTATCGTTATGGCCTATCTACCGTCGACAATATACCCACAGGCAATACTGCAGCAGAAGATTAACTCATAAAATAACATTACCAATCACAATTGGATTCCCCAATCACACATAGAAGAAGAATGATTATTCCTATATGCAAGTTGGTAAAACACAATCTTTGGGTTCATAATCAAAAGATAATAAAGAATAATAAATCATCAATTATATTAAACGTTGAAGAGTATTTAGGAATCAAAAACATGAATATAAGAACTTAATTACAAGAGTTCATCCTTAGTTTTGCCTAGGAGATTAGTTCTCCATAGAAGAAAGAGATACATCCTGGATAGATCGGAGATACATCTTGTCTGGCTTGAAGCTTCTTCGTTCTTCTCTCTCAAATATATGACTTCAACTATTTTTTGTGTATTTCTTCTCTCCTTTAGGGTTTTGGACAAGCTTGGGTATATATAAGGAAGTCCCGAAGTCTTTATGCACATAAAACATGACTGAATTAAGCTTCTAGGTCTTTGTCGGGGCGCCAAACTCTCGGCCAATTTGTATGGAGTGATACTGAGGCGGCGTCGCGACGCCAGAAGATGGGTGTCGCGATGCTAGTTGATTTTTCTGGAGTTGTGTTTTGTTCGTTTCTTCTTTTACCACGTGCTTCCAATGCGTCCATAAGGACCCAAAACTAGTATAATTTCTCCAATATCCATATTACATTGCTTCCTAATAATAAAATATAAAATAAACTACAATTAAGATTAAATACTTGATAATCAAGCCGAATTAGCAATGTTCAAAATATATTTTCATGCATTTATCAACCATCGGACCAAGTCCCGATATACAACATGTACTGGCCTTAGCGGATTTTACTAACCGACCTGTGTCAGTAAATCTTGACTAAGAACTTTATTTGAGAATATAAAACTTATAGTGACACTTCCCAATGTCAATTACAAACTATGTGGTAACTGCGCACTACGTTGTAAATCATGGGATCTTTGTCTAATATCTACATATCACTAAATCAGATTTAGTTTCAATCTAATCGTAATTAGATCGAATACATATATAAAAACAAGAGGTGCAACCATTAATATGTAATATTATGGAAAAAGAAATTATGTGTATTCATGAATCGGACATAAATACGATCCGGATTGGTGCTCTGAGCACCAACTCTAACAACACCATTGTCAATAGGAATCTCCTCGAGTCGAGTAACATATGTGATCCTTTGACTATATGATAACTTTGATTTGATCTTCCACACTTTGATGCCATATATGTTAGAGACCTTTCATGGTCTGACAGCTAGATGTTCGTTGGGTGTGGATCAATACACTCGTTACTCAAGTGCGTATCAAGATAAGATCTGTAGGCCCGTATTTGTACCATAATGGGTTTGGATATCAATATGAGTAATTCACGATTCTTAATACTTTGGCCAACTCCGATCACCTAGGGTGGATCGCATATATCGAAAATGTTGTTCTGATTAGCTGTAAAGAATCAAGGCCATGTTGACATGAGATGTGCGCCTCAGAAACTTGATGGGGTAATATATGTTTCCTAAGAACAACTCGGATAGCCTACAATGAAGGGATTGTTAAACATATGTGATGACTTCGACTTGTATAGTTTAAAAAGGTTGTTATTGTTCTCGCGAATTCAAATGTGGTCAAATTGCGTACATATAAGTTAGGCTTATATGACGAGCGTGTCTGAACTTAGAGAGTCCCACAATATGAAGTAGCCAATAATGTTTGATAATAAATAATATTTGATATTATAATTATCAATTAAAATAATTAAGTGTTACTGGATAACATTAATTATTTACTTTGACCCAATTGAAGTAAATGGACTAATCCAAAATCACACAAGAGCTTTGATGTAATTTCATAAATCTCTTTATACCATTTGAAGATATTTTGGTAATTGTGAATATGTAATTATAGGTGTATTTAGCTTGATTTTATTGGATTAAATCAAAGTGGTAGACAATGAACTAATCCATTTATTAAATTTTTTCTTGATTTAATTAGATTAAATTAAAATGATAGACAAATGTGATTAGTCACACCTAATTATATATATTTGGACAAATTGCATTAAGCCCATATAAAAGTTGATTAGAATTTTTATTAATTAAAAATTGCCTAAGTTTTGCTATAACAGGCAAGCTTGAGCAAGGTTTTTAATCAAGCTTAAGAAAGGTAAGACAAGTAAGAATTAAGATATTAGCCCAAGTAAAAATTTTTGTGAGAGAAGATTTGGAAGTTCTCTACAACAACAAGGAGAAGAATATTGGATTTTGGAATCAAACTTGCTAGTTTTGGAAGTTCTCCACAACATTTGAACAAGGAGAAGAATTTGGATCTTGAAATCAAGTCTGCTAGGTAAGTTTAATCTTTTCCAAAGCTATGTTTTTCATTAGTGGGTTATCATTAATGAGACATATAGTGGTGAATATGTATTGGATACATAATAACATAGCTTGATGTTGAATTATATAAATATAAGTTAAATATTTTTAAACTTTCTCATCGCGTCGCATGACATTTAATCTGTACAATTAATTTTTTATTACCTATTATATTAGGAAGATATATTATAATCTTCTATTGAAATAAAAAAATATGTGTGGCACTTAATCTCTACAATTAATATTTTTATTATTAAATTATAAATTATTAAAATATAAAACATATTACAATATAAAAATATAATCTCCTATTAAAATAAGAAACCTAATTAGTAGTGATCGGTGAAATCACTCACGTAACGCAAGCGCACATATCGCTCAAGTAGTATAAAATGTATCGATCCCACGAAGACTTAATACCTTAGCTATTAATTTATGACGTTAAATGTTTACGAGTATCTAATAGATTTATTATTGTTGGATGGTGATTTTTGTCTGAAACAAGTAAATAAGACAATGCAAAAATAAATTAAAGGAAAATTCAATATTAAGAAACTATTTAGGGATGTGAATCCTTCCAATATATTTTAAAGATGAAGTGATTATCTCATGTTTGTGCAATATATCGATTTATTAACCTGGAACACGAAAATATGAAAAAACATCTTCCGATGGTTAGATGCAAACACCCAAAGTAACCCAATTAACTATATTCATATGTTAACCAAGTTACCTGAATTCATTAAGATTAAGTTCCAATTATGGCTACCCCCACCTGACAGGTATATTCCTATCCTGTAAGGAAATCTACCTAAGAGTCATTAGCCCCGAGGTGAGATGGTGAGCTATTGAGTCTAAGGATAAACCTAAAATCCATTTTCCAAGTTCATTTTAAGTTTACCAAATCAATCTTATTATTGGCCAGTTAACAAGAAACATTAAGTTTAAGACTCAATAAATAAACCAATATACTACCCAAAACATAAAATAACCACTTATAAACGGTGAAATTGGAATTCATCACAACCCTAAATAATATTTTTAGTTACAAAACATACCTAAAATTACAAAATGCATAGTTAAATAATAACATAACAGAAAATTAAAAAAAGTAAAGAAAATTACAACAATAAAAGAAAATGTTGGAGTTAGGGGTTTCACTTTTAATACTTCAAATATAGATTACTCCCATATCAATTAATCATTTCTTGAATTAATTATATTAAAATCGACCATATAGACGGTGAATGTCATTTGTCCAAATTCCAACCGACCATATAGGCGGTAACAAAATCATATAAACCGACCATGTAGGCGGTAACTAGGTTAGCACCTAAACCGACCATATAGGCGGAAACTAAGTCCAATAATGTAAAATCGGTCATATAGGCAGTAAAAAATTAATTCAATTTACTTATTTAATTTAAGGGAGTAAATCTAAATTATTATATTAAAAGTTTTACCATAGACTCCAGCAAAAAGAGATTACCTACTCATGATGTAATTAAAAACACATAAAAATTTATTAAATAAATAAATAGAAAATAAAAGAAAACTTAAATAAACATGCAAGACACTTTCTTTTAGGTTTTCATGGAGAAATCCGCCAAAGAAAACATGAAAAATTTACAAGGTTTAGCTTGGTATTTATAGGCAAATATAAAGGTTTCCACCAATTTCTCCACCAATTTTTCTACCAAACATGCCACCAAACATGGCACCAAATCCTCCACCAAACATGCAAGCATATTTGGTGGAAGTTTGACAATTTCCATTTATTTTATTTTATTTTATTTTATTTATTTTTGAAAATGACTTTAATAATTACACATAACACACTTCCGGATTTTAATCAATTTCGGTAATGAACACTTCAGAATTCGAAAATCTTATGAACTTCAAAGTTGTAGATCTTTGAGTCTTCTTTAATCTAGAACTTGAATCACCTCAATATGATATCGGAATAAAGAGTTATTGCCAAAATATGACAATTGCGCAAAGTTTAAATTTCCGAAATTGTACTTCGTTAAAACGCCATTTCAAGTTTCCAATCTCCAAAATCAAAATGTCAAGTCCAGTTTTTGCCCTTATTTATTCCACATTTCGTCCTGATTGATTTCATTAAGTCCCAATTTTATTTTATCTGCAAAATAAACTAAAACACATCAAAACTTTCATAAAATGCGAGAAACTATACAAAATATTAAGTAAAAGGGGCGGTAAATATTGATATATTTTCCGCTCATCAAGTAGCCGTACACAAAACATAAATAATTTTTTGAATTTCGAGTCTAATTTTATTTGTTATTTTGAATTATTTCTATATGTTTTTTTTCATTTCATGAATTTTTAATTATTTACTATGCTTCTGGATGCAACCTTTGACTATTAGCTCGTGAACCTTGAATTATAAATATTATTTACAATTAATCTAATCTCTACAATCAATATTTTATATTTAAAATATATCTACTGTTACTTTTTATTATAAAATTAAAGTAATAAATTATTAACTTAAGAAACCTATTACAGTATAAAAACATAATTTTCTATTAAAGTAAAAAACCTATTAATTTAATTTAATAATTTAATAATTTAATTTATTATTATTAAATTATAATATTAAAATAAAGAAACCTATTATAATAAGAAAACATATTATAATCTCTCATTAAAATAAAAAACATACGTAACACTTAATCTTTACAATTAACCTCTACACTTAATTTTTTTTATTAAATTATAAAATTAAAATATCTTTACAATTAATTTTGTATTAAATAAAAAATATATTACAATAAAAATATTTATTATAATTTATTAAGAAATGTATTGTAATAAGAAAACATATTATACTTTCCTATTACAATTAATAAACACTATTAAATTATAAAGTTAAATTAATATATCTATAAAATGAGAACTCTATTATAACAAGAAAATATATTATACTATCTGATTAATTTTTTAATAATATTACATATAATCGGCAAAGAATATATATACATATATATTAAATATTTTTAAACTTTCTCATCGCGTCACATGAAACATAATCTTTACAATTAATTTTTTTTATTATAATAAGAAGTTATAATATAATCTTCTATTAAAATAAAAATATATTTGATATCTAATATACAATTAATATTTTTATTATGAAATTATAAAATTAAAATAATAAATTATTAAATAAAAAAACAATCCGATAAAAAAAATGATATCTGAATAAAACATTATGGCCAAAATATGACAATTGCGCAAAGTTGAAATTTCCGAAATTGTACTTCGTTAGAACGTCATTTCAAGTTTCCAATCTCCAAAATCAAAATACCCAGTCCAGTTTTTGCCCTTATTTGTTCCACATTTCATCCTAATTGATTCCATTAAGTCCCGATTTTATTTTATCTGCAAAATAAACTAAAGCACATCAAAACATTCATAAAACTCAAGAAACTATACAAAATATTAACTAAAATGGGCGGTAAATATTGATATATTTTCCGCTCATCACACCCCCAAACCTAACATTTTGCTAGTCCTCGAGCAAAAAAACAAAATAAAATGCAATAAACAATAAAAATTAAACTAAGCCACTTTCGTAGGGATCACGGTTGCATTTAGCGTATCCAACAAGCCTTTAAACCTCTAGGTGTCCCTAGTGGACGAGTTGTAGTCTCGTGAGGGCTTACAGTGATGATACCCACAAACGTCAATCTAATGCACACAAAAGCAAAAAGACAAAAGAAAATAGAATAACAAGTTAGTGACTAAACAAGTGAAACTTTTTATCCAAGTTAATAGCTGTTTTCTTTCTTTCTAAATTACTAAATAAGTAAATTCTCCATATACTCAACCAAAAAAGTATTAATCAGCTCATTCTGCCCATAATATTCATAAGTGTAGTTGAAAAAAGAGTAATATTTTTGTCTTAAAGTTATATCAGAATTCACATTTTTTTTAGCAATGGAATTTTTTTTCTGATTTTTTTTATTTACAATATCTTCAATCCATTTAGCGAGCTTTAGGTCAGTGACTCCCAAGCCAGTTGACTATAGGGCACTAGGTGGTAAGACACCCTTACAGACTTAATTACTCAGATTTCAAATATCTTTCTTTGTTTTTTTTTTTATAACATCTTCAATCCATGTAGTGAGCTTTGGGCCAGAGAATCCCAAACCAGTTGGTTTTAGGACTCTAGGTGTTAAAACACCAATTCAGACTTAATTACTCGGATCTCAGACGTTTTTTTTTTTAATATACACAATTGTTTTAAAAAATTCCATCGCTTTTTTAGATGCTTCCTCCAATTAAACTAGAGCACTGAATATTACAAACTTTTTAATTACAACTCATGGTTGTATGTTACCATGCATATTGATAATACATGTCAACTGAGCATAAGAAGATCCATTTTAGTCAGTATTATGGAGAATTCACAATTAAATAATTCAAAAGGAAATAAACAAAAATTAACTTGTTACGAAATAGGTTGAGATACGTCTCAAGAGTGGAAATTCCTTACTCAGCTATCTCAAACACCATTCCACCTGGTTAGTCAAATTAAAAACACAAAATATTTTTTATTTTTTAAAATATTTTTTGAATTTTTTTTTGAAAATTTTTGACTAAAAATCAAATTAAAACAACACAACGAAAAAATAAAAACAAGATACTAATCAACTATTCCCATCCCCCAAACCTAATTGAGACATTGTCCCCAATGTCTAAAAAGTAGAATAAGAGTTAGAAAACAGTACCTGGTTAGCTGAAATTCTACATCTTAAAAAGAAAATTAAAGGTTAAGATCCAGATTTATCCGACGCTATTTACCACGATCATTATCAGACCAGTTAATCTTGGAAAGGATATGGTCAATTTGTGGTTCAAAGGCTAAAAATTGGTCAATTAAATCATGGCAGTTCTGGCAGTAAAGAGGATATCTTTTACAGGTTTTGACACGAACCCATTTCTTCGGGCATCATCAATAAACACACAAAGAAAGTCATAAAATCCATCAACATTAAGCAGTCCAATCGGTTTCTGGTGTATATTCAAGTTCGTCCAAGATATTATTGTAAAAATTTCCTCCGTCGTGCCCAAGCCACCTGGCAAAGCAATAAAAGCATCAGCACGATTAATCATTTCAACCAGTCGTTCAGACATACATGGTACAATAGGTTCTTCTCCGTTTGATGGTCCTATAAGATTCGCATCTGCAAAAGGTTTTGGGATGATTCTTAGAACTTGACTACATCCTTCCTGTACGGCCCTTGAAACGCACCCCATTAGTCCAAGATTGTCGTCGCCATATACTAGGTGCATATTCCTTTCAGCTATGACTCTACCCAATTCATATGCTGCCTCAACGAACTCTGGTTTAGAACCAACACTAGTACCACAAAACACACAGATGTTTACAACTCGTCTTCTTGAAGTTGCTTCCATATTTTTTATTTTCTTATTTATTCCTCAACTCTGGATGTCTTCAAGAGTGCAATGATTAGCTGAATTTATAGAACCTGAAAAATGGTGAGTAAAAATAGCACTAGTACCTGCCAAATGATAATTATTAGCTAAACATAAAATATATCGTGAAAGTCAAAGAGTTTGGATCATGTCGGAGAAAATAAAAGAAAATCACAATTATTAGATAAATACAAAGAGATAATAATATTTACAGGAAGTAACGACTTGATTGACATCTATGCGTCAGGGACAAGCTTCCCATCCAATTTTCTTATAAATTGGCAAACAGGGTCTTTTAAAGTCAGATTCCTGAGACTTAATTATTGTATTTCTTTTCGAAATTATGTATATAACATGTGAATTGCGTGATGCACATATCCATTGGGATGCGTCTCAAGAGTCAATGATATGTAATCCAAAGACTCCTTACTCAAGCCATCCCTAATGAATTTAATTTTATCTTCACGGTTATCAGACACCATTCCTAAAGAACGACAACGAGTATTACATGTCATGCATGCACATTTATAACAAACACCCATTCTTTTAGCTTTTCTTTTCTTAGCATAGGTGCTTCTTCCTAAACCAGGCAGATATGAAATAAAAAAGTGAGAGGACTCACCTGCCAATCAGACCCGTGCTTCAATTAACCAACGATTGTCATTAGGAATACCTTTGATCATCAGAAGTATCATTTGTTCCATGCGAGCTTTGTAGACTTTCATCAGAGAGTTTTGAGGGAGAGAATGAAATTGCTTGTGAAGATTTGCTAGAACGTCTTCCATCATGTTTGTGATTTAACCTACAAAATAAAACACACCAAATCTGAATATATACACAAATTGCATGGGTTGAATCACTGCTAGTGCTAAGTTTAACGTTGTCAGCTAGACATGACTGCCCGAATGTTAGGCTGGATCTGAAAGTGTTACAATTTCTTTTTGACAATCAAATGATTCTCCCAGTAGTGCTTGACATGCTGGCTGTTAACTTTGAATGTGTTATTGGACTTGGGGTTGTATATCTCAACAACTCCGTAGGGTAACATCTGAGTAATCACAAATGGACCTGACCATCTTGATTTCAGCTTTCCAGGGAAAAGTTTCAACCTTGAATTGTATAACAACACATGCTGCCCTGGTTCCAGTTGTCTGCGCACTATTTTTTATCATGCCATTTAGTGGTCTTTTCTTTATACAGTTTTGCATTTTCATAAGCATGTAGGCGAAATTCCTCCAATTCGTTGAGTTGGTGGAGCCGTTTTTCTCCTGCTGCTTGTAGATCAAGATTTAATTTCTTCAGTGCCCAGTACACTTTGTGTTCAAGCTCCACATGTAGATGGCATGCTTTAAGTTTGTCAGTGGAACTTTGCATTACATCGAAGTTCTGGACGGTACTATTTATCACATCAAGTCTGAAATATTCCTCATTTTTTCCGTCATCCGGGAATTCCATGGCTTTGAAAACATTAAATGTTACTTCTTAGTCATGTACCCTCAAGATTAGTTCAACTTTTTGTACATCAATAATGGTTAGACCTGTATCCAAGAATGGTCTCTCGAGGATGATGGGCAAGTCTTCATCTTCCTCCATGTCAAGGATAATAAAATCTGTTGGGAAAATGAATTTGTCGAATTTGACAAGCACATCTTCAACTACACCTCTCGGAAATGTGAGTGTTCTGTCAGCAAGTTGCAAATAGATTGAAGTGGGCTTTCCTTCTCCAATCTACAGTTTCCTGTAAATGGAAAAAGGCATCAAGTTAATACTAGCACCTAAATCACACAAAGCCTTACCAAAGTTATGTTCTCCTATGGTGCAAGGGATATTGAAAATACCAAGATCTTTCAACTTTAGGGGAAGCTTCCTTTGAATGATGGCGCTGTATTCGTTTGTCAATGATATGTCTCGTAATCTCCAAATATTTGTTTTCATGATAAAATGTCTTTCATGAATTTGACATAGCTGGGCATTTGTTCCAACGCTTCTGCAAATGGAATGTTGATATGCAGCTTTTTGAAGATCTCCAGGAATCGAGCAAACTCCTTATCTAGTTTATTTTTCTGGAGACGTTGTGGAAAATGTGGATGTGGAGTGAATCTTTCTCGATCATTTTCTTTTGCCTATTTTTCCTCCATTTGTGGATCTGCTTCGCTAATTTTTTTGGAACTTCCCCAGCAGTAGCCTAGACTCCAACATCTTTGTTGATTTCAGTGCCACTTTTCAAAGTGATGGCATGACATTGTTCCTTCTCCATGTTCCTTAGATTTGGTTCTGTGTTGCTATGAAGGGTACCTTGTGGTCTGTAACTCTGACCATTGTCCAGTTGTCTCATTTGATTCTCCAGTGTTTTCAAAGATGCTGCTTGACTTTGAATTAATGATGTTTGGGATTGAAACATAGCATCATATTTGGCTGATTGAGAGTCGTATTTTGCGTCTAGCTTTTTAAACATTTCTGCAAGCATATCTTCAATTTTTGGCTTCTTTTTATACTCTTGGCCTTTGTTTTGCTGTTGGAATCATGATGGTGGATTGTTCCTTTGCCTTGAATTGTTGTTCCATGAAAAATTGGGATGATTCCTCTACCCTGGGTTGTAGGTATTGGAATATGGATTGTTCCCCTGTTTGTTGAAATTGTTGACATAGTTCACCGTCTCATCATGTTGGTTGTATGATTCTGCTTCTAATACTCCTCCATATGGTGAACTTGTGGATCCAGCATTAACCTTCATGTTAAGAGTTTCCAGATTTTTGTAAATTAGATCCAGCTTGGCATTCATTGTTGTGTTGGCTCCAACTTCGTAAATTCTTGCGATTCGTTGAATCATGCTCATTTTTATTGGCCACAAAGAATTGTTGTTGGATATTTCTTCAATTAAGTCTCAGGCCTGATCTTCTCCTTTCGCCATTGAAGCTCCTCCAGCAGCAACATCAATTGTGGCTCTCATTAATCCAAAAATTCCATTATAGAAGGTTTAGACTTGTAGCCACTTTGTAATCTCATGGTGAGGACATTTTCTGAGCAAATCCTTGTATCTTTCCCAAGCTTCGCAAATGGATTCTGAGTCATGTTGTGCAAAGGATGTAATGTCATTCCTCAACTTTACAATTCTGGCTGGGGAAAGTACTTTGCAATGAATTTGGTGGCTAGAGTGCTCCAAGTTGTGATGGAACCCGCTGGTAATGAATGTAACCAAGCCTTAGCTCTGTCTTTCAATGAATATGGAAAAACACGCAGTCTCATTGCTTCTTCTGCCACTCGATTGTAATTGAATATGCCGCAAACTTCCAGGAAGTTGCTGATGTGGGCATTAGGATCTTCAGTTGCATTCCCCCCAAACTAAACTGAATGTTGTATCATCTGAATGCATGTTTCGATGTCACACGCATTTACTGGTAAGGGAGGAAGTACAATGCATGATATGAAGCTGTCAACCACCAGAATAGTTCTGTCTCGAATGGGAATTGGTGGTGCAACTTCCAACGGTTCAGGTTCCATGTTGATCAATACTTCTTGACCTTCTCGCCTTTCCCTTCTCAATTGTCTTATGGTTCTTTCAATTTCTGGGTCAAACGGACAGATTTCAAAGCATCTAGTTCGTCTCATGTAGTGTCTGAGAACATGAAACCCAAGAAAACAAAAATAATAAGTAAAAAGAAATTAGACACAAGTAAGGCATCTAACCCTAAAATTAATAGTGAAAGATAAATAAGTCCCCGGAAACGGTGCCAAAAACTTGATCGGTGAAATCACTCATGTAACGCAAGCGCACGTATCACTCAAGTAGTATAAAATGTATTGATCCCACGAGGACTTAATACCTTAGCTATTAATTTATGACATTAAATGTTTACGAGTATCTAATAGATTGATTGTTGTTGGATGGTGATTTTTTGTATGAAACAAGTAAATAAGACAGTGCAAAAATAAATTAAAGGAAAATTCAATATTAATAAACTATCTAGGGTTGTGAATCTTTCCAATATCTTTTAAAGATGAAGTGATTATCTCATGTTTGTGCAATATATCGGTTTATTAACCTGGAACACGAAAATATGCAAAAGCTTCTTCCGATGGTCAGATGCAAACACCCAAAGTAACCCAATTAACTATATTCCCATGTTAACCAAGTTACCTGAATTCATTAAGATTATGTTCCAATTATGGCTACGCCCGCCCTACAGGTATATTCCTATCCTGTAAGGAAATCTACCAAAAGTCATTTGCCCCGAGTTGAGATCGTGAGCTATAGAGTCTAAGGCTAAACCTAAAATCTCTTTTGCAAGTTCATTTTAAGTTTACCAAATCAATCTTATAGTATTAGTGGCCAGTTAACGAGAAGCATTAAGCTTAAGTCTCAATAAATAAACCAATATACTACCTAAAATATAAAATAACCACTTATAAAATTGTGAAATTGGAATTCATCACAACCCTAGATAATATTTCTAGTTACAAAACATACCTAAAATTACAAAATGCATAGTTAAATAAAATAACATAACAGAAAATTAAAAAGTAAAGAAAATTACAACAATAAAAGAAAATGCTGGAGCTAGGGGTTTCACTTTTAATACTTCAAATATAGATTACTCTCTTATCAATTAATCATTTCTTGAATTAATTATATTAAAATCGACCATATAGGTGGTGAATGTCATTTGTCCAAAGTCCAACCAATCATATAGGCGGTAACAAAATTATATAAACCGACCATGTAGGCGGTAACAAGGTTAACACTTAAACGAACCATATAGGCGGAAACTAAGTACAATAATGTAAAACCGGCTATATAGGTGGTAAATAATTAATTCAATTTACTTATTTAAATTAAGAGAGTAAATCTAAATTATTATATTAAAAGTTTCACCATAGACTCCAGCAAAAAGAGATTACCTACTCATGATGTAATTAAAAATACATAAAAATTTATTAAATAAATAAAGAGAAAATACAAGAAAACTTAAATAAACATGCAAGACACTTTCTTTTAGGTTTTCATTGAGAAATCCCTCAAAGAATGCATGAAAAAATTACAAAGTTTAGCTTGGTATTTCTAGGCAAATGTAAAGGCTTCCACCAATTTCTCCACCAATTTTTCCACCACCAAACATGCAAGCATATTTGGTGGAAGTTTGACAATTTCCATTTATTTATTTTATTTTATTTTTGAAAATGACTTTAATAATTATACATAACACACTTTCAGATTTTTCATCTATTTCGGTAATGAAAACTGCAGAATTCGAAAATCTTATGAACTTCAAAGTTGTAGATCTTTGAGTTTTCTTTAATTTGGAACTTGAATCACCTCAATCGGATAGCAAAATAAAATGTTATGGCCAAAATATGAAAATTACGCAAAGCTAAAATTTCTGAAATTGTACTTCGTTAGAACGTTATTTCAAGTTTCCAATCTCCAAAATCAAAATGGCAAGTCCATTTTTACCCTTATTTGTTCCACATTTCATCCTGATTGATTCCATTAAGTCCCGATTTTATTTTATCTACAAAATAAACTAAAACACATCAAAACGTTCATAAAACTCGAGAAATTATACAAAATATTAAGTAAAGTGGCGGTAAATATTAATATATTTTCTGCTCATCAAGTAGCCGTCCACAAAACCTAAACAATTTTTTGAATTTCGAGTCTATTTTTATTTGTTATTTTGAATTATTTCTATAAAAAAAAAAATTATTTCGTGAATTTTTAATTATTTACTGTGCTTCAGGATGCAACCTTTGATTATTAGCTCTTAAACAGTGAATTAGAAATATTATTTACAATTAATCTAATCTCTGCAATTAATTTTTTATATTTAAAATATCTCTACTATTATTTTTATTATAAAATTAAAATAATAAATTTTTAACATAAGAAACCTATTACAATATAAAAACATAATTTTCTATTAAAGTAAGAAATCTATTAATTTAATTAAATAATTAATATTTTAATTTATTATTATTAAATTATAATATTAAAATAAAGAAACCTATTGTAATAAGAAAACATATTAAAATCTCTCATTAAAATAAAAAACACGTGTGACACTTAATCTTTACAATTAACCTCTACACTTAATTTTTTATTATTAAATTATAAAATTAAAATATCTTTACAATTAATGTTGTATTAAATAAAAAACATATTAAAATAAAAATATTTATTATAATTTACTAAGAACTGTATTATAATAAGAAAACATATTATACTTTCCTATTACAATTAATAAACACTATTAAATTATAAAATTAAATTAATAAATCTATTAAATAAGAACTCTATTATAATAAGAAAACATATTATACTATCTGATTAATTTTTGAATAATATCACATATAATCAGTAAAGAATATATATATATATATATATATATATTAAATATTTTTAAACTTTCTCATCGCGACACATGAAACCTAATCTCTACAATTAATTATTTATTATAATAAGAAGATGTAACATCCCAGATTATTTTAGAGTATTGTTTGAATTATATTTTCCACGCGTGAGGCCGCGTCCGAATGCGAGATTAATTTTATTATAAAATAGGGACTTTTTTTAAATTAGTTATAAAATAATGATAATTAAAACTTGAGGGATCAATTGAAAATTAACACACAAATAATAAATAATTCTAGAAATATCTAGACATACAAATGTATTATATATATATATATAAGACACACGTGGAAGAAAAAAAAAAGAAGAACACACACAGTCTAAAATAATAACACAGAGAGAGAATGACGACAGAACAAAAAAGAAAAATGGAGAACGATCGTGAGAGAAGAAATGGAAAGAAGAAGAAGAGTAGGCCGAGAGAGATTGAGGGGAAATAGGAAAGCTGAAAGAGAATATGAGAAAATGGGGAAGAAGAACAGTAGCAGAACCGAGAGAGCAGAGAAAAGAGAAAGGCCGAAGCCGAGAAGAAGAAAGAGATGGGCTGAAGCAGTAAAGAAAGAGCCGAGAAAGAAGGATTCAAATGGGTAAGTATACTATGTAATGATTTTCTTGAGCTTTATTTAAATTTGATAAATTGGGGGTTTATGGGTTTAAATTGATTTGATGAAGAAAACTGTAAATTGAACTAAGAATGGTAATGATGAGTATATTAGAGTAATCTAACATTGATTTTAATCTTGAAATTGAAAGAAATAAATTGGATTAAAGAAATATGAGATTTGGGGGAAAATGACATGAACCCTAGAAATTGGGGAAAACTAATGGTAGAATGAATTGAGGATAAAAGGTGATATATAGGTTAGTGAAATTTGGAAATAAATTAAAATGAGATTCTGGAATGTGTATATATTATGTGTACAAGAGAAGTAGTGAAAGTTATGAAAACATTAGGAACAGAAATAGTACCTGTAGAATGAGGATGATAGTAGTAATAGTTGTAGTGGAAAAAGAAGAACTAGATATTATAACAGTAGAGAAAGAAGAGAAGACAGCAGTAGTATTAGTAATGGTATTGGATGTGTTTATAATTGAGAAATGTGAAGTATGAATGATCAGTGGACTGGATAGTTAAAATAGTTCTGAAATTCGAAATGAATTTAGTAATTGAAAGGGTATGTAAATTGGACAGTTTGGTTAAAGAAATTTCAGGTTCTGTTGCACTTTAATTTTCGGGTCTTTAGAAGAATAATTAGGAGGAGTGTAAAACATAAAACTTGTGGATTTATGTCTCATATATATGCCTGTAAAATGGTTTTGTGAAATATTGAGTATTGGAAAATTTATGGGGTAATGATTGGGGCTGGTTTTGGTTGGAATTTATGCATACAGCTCTCTGTAAATCAATTAATATGAGGACTTTAGGAGCTGAATTAGACTAAGTGGTAAGTATGAGTTTTGTTCATTTATGTGTTAACTAAATGCCTGTAAAGTGGTTTTTCAATTGAACTTAAATGTCTTCTGAAATGGCAAAGAAACCGAGAGATGTTCAGGTTGTAGCACTACTGAAAACATGGCTGAAATTTGTAAATTCTTGTTTAATGGTTTGATCAAATTTATTACATGTTTGCGGAAATAATTTGCATGTTTTGATAATAAATTGATGAGGGTATGTGAAGCTGAACGATAAGTGAATGACATGTATAGATACTTGGAATTATGAGATGTATGAGAAGATGCATAATGATATGAATATGTATGTTTGAATACATGTGTGTGCGTGTGAATAGAGCTTGAATGCATGTACATGTATGATAGTATAAGAAATGCATATGCATACCTATATGTTATGGTTTTCGGAAGTTAAGTTAAAGCTAAGAATGTTTTTAAGTTTCAAAGTGTTGCAAAGAATAGTTTCAAATGTTTTGAAAGAGATGTATTTCAGAAAATGCTTTTACAGTTTTGAGATATAAAATATGGTTTTATATTTTCGGGGCATGAGGGAAAAACTCACCCCAGTATGTAACTTGAGATACAGAGATGGAATTGACGGATAGAGACATGTGCACATGTAGAGGACTAGGGGGACGGCGATACGTAACGCCCCTAGATCCTAGTTTATGAGACAGGATGGCGGCATAGGATCGTGTACCTGATCTCCAGTTCAGAGCTTGGGCGGTAGCATAGATTTGCAACCCCAGTTCTAGTTGTGGCTTGGGGGACGGCGATACGTAACGCCCCAAGACCACTAGTTTCAGGGCAGGTATGGCATGCTTTTGGGGACGGCGATACGTAACGCCCCAATGTCATGGATTTGCATATCTAGCTCTACGGCGTATGGGGGGACGGCGATACGTAACGCCCCTATGCGCCAGTTTTCAGCAGATACCCCAAATACAGTTTACAGTTTTCAGAAAGAGCTTTTCCAGAAAGAGAAAGTAAAAGTAAGGTTTTCAGCAAAGGATTTTCAGAAAGAAACTTTCAGATAATAGTTTTTCAGAACGAGTTTTCAAAGAGTATTTTCTAAAAAGCATAGCATGTTACAGTTTTATATAGTATACACGACGTGCATATGAATTATATAGGTTAGAAATTCATCTGAGATGCATATAGTTAACATTGAAGCATGATATCATGATTACATATATATATTTGTGACTAAAGCCTATGTGTATTATACGTTCACATGGAAGGAACAATTGTTAAGATATTGGCGTATGATCATATGGTTTTATATACATGTGTATATGGCTGATTTTAATCTGTTGGATGTTTAATAGAAAGAATATTTTAATAAACCGATTTGATGATATTTCAATGATATCAAAGAAAGATAGTTATAATAAAAGTCAGAACTAGATTAGAAACAAGTATATAGAAAAGTGGGAAGGTATCAGAGTAACACAGCAGAAACGTAGTAGGACTTGACACAGTAGATGGAATTATGGAATTTAATGACTATATTATAAATGTTTAAAGTATAAGTAGAAAACAAGATGTTATTGTGTGTGTGATTCAGGAAAGAAAATTAGTAAAAATGTAGTAACATTTGAACATAGATAAGAGTTTTACAATTAACTCAGAAGTGGTAATTATGTGTGATTACATAGACAGTTTAAGATATTAATGGATTAAGAAATAAACTTTGCATGTGTTTGCCGTTCAAGGAATGAGCATGGTTACTTACTGAGTCTTATGACTCACACCTCAATAGTGTTTTGAGTTTTGCAGGTTGGTGACCTGATCGGTCAACCACAGATGTTGGAGCTTGAGGAGTCGGATAGCAGCGTTACAGTCAGCCAGTCACCAGGTCTTGGGAGTCTGAGTCAAGTTGAATAAGCGTAGTTGTAAAAGAAATTGAGTTGTATAAGTTTATTATTAAAGTTTTTGTTTATTCGTATTTTCGGGCATGGAGCCCAATTATATTATGTCTTGAGTTGTTTTTGTTAGTGATGTATTGTGTATGGGCCCTATAGGTTGTTTTGAGATGCTGGACTTGATCCAGGTTGCATGACTTTTAGCAGAGGTCATGCCGAATTTTCGTCAAGAGTCAGAGGCTTATGGAGACAGGATTAGCCTGTCTCCTGCCGGTAGCATCCTGGCTTAGGCGGGATGTTACAGAAGATATAGTATAATCTTCTATTAAAATAAAAATATATGTGATATCTAATCTATACAATTAATGTTTTTATTATGAAATTATAAAATAAAAATAAAATTTATTAAAATAAAAAAAAACATATTATAATATAAAATATAATCTCCTATTAAAAAAAAGAAACATAAATTAGTCGTCCACAAAACCTAACAAATTTTTTTTTGGGTTTATTGTTATTTGTTATTTTATTTTGAATTATTTTTATAAGTTTTTTTATTTCATGAATTTTGTTGTTATTTATTATGCTTCATAACGTAGATTCTAACTATTAGCTCTTATATAGTAAATTAGAAATATTATTTGACAACGAGAGATAAACGAATGAGACATAAATATTACGTGTAAGTAAATATATTGTCTCATTTAAACTATAAAACCAATAGAATCCATAATATGTATAAAATCAATACCTAAAATATATATTCAATCCGCATAAAGTTCGGACTCTATACTAATTTTCATAATATTTCAATACTTTCGATGATATCAAAACTTAAAACGGAAAAAAGTAGGTGTTTTATGAGTACAGAGCTGATTTCTTTTATGAATGTTTTAACTTCAATAAAGTAACGAAATTTTATGAAAACTGTAAGTGGGAAAAGTTTATAATAATAATAATAATAATAATAATAATAATAATAATAATAATGGGAGAAAATGTCAAGCTCCTAAAATATGATTGGCTGTTGAAACAAGTTTTAGCCTAACTCAAAATAACTATAAGTAACTTGATTACGTTTTCAAGCAAGCTAAGTCATTTTTTTGAAGAATTCAATATACACACACATCAACATCATGCATGTGAAGCTGCTCTCAAAGTTACGATGTAATGAATTCTAAGCCCAAGAATTAATTTTGTTCTGTCTGTAAACCTACGTGGTCGATCAAGATGCCATAAAAAAGAAAAAAAAAAAAAATATTCAGTACCTATGTGCATCGGTCAAGTGAGCATATTAATGAACTTAAATGTGAATTAGATGTAGCTAGGGCCACACTGCATTTAAACCTACAAAAGGCATGGTCATATCTTTAAGGTAAATATATATGGTAGATAAATTCTCATGAAAGAGTAAATTAAATTCGATGGGTAATATTAAACAAAAAGAAATGGTATTATCAAGTAGGGAGGATAAGTTGGTCAGAATTTTTTTTAATGGATAATGATTAGGTTTTGATTTAGAAATTAGGTATTTAAATAGATATTAATCATGAGTTATAGTATTTCATATAATCTATAAAAAAAATAAAAAATAATGTAATAAAAATAGATATAATTTCTTTTTGAATAATTAATCAATTTTTAGATATTGAATATATGATATCTTATATTCGTTAGTAAATATTTAAAATTTTAAAATTCTTTAATTATTTTGAGCGGTATCCAATATCTCAAATTTTGATTGATTTCGAATACAGATAATTGTCTGATTTAGAGCATGGAGGCATGTGTGTAGGTGAGTAGACGATGTGATTGGCATGAAGGCATGCATGCAAATGTGAAATGGGAATATGCCATACATTCATAAACTTTTTCAAACAGCAATCCGATCATGCTTTGGCTCCTAATCCTTTGGAAGTTGATATGATCATAATTGCATTTGCACCTAAAATGATATTTTCACAATCAATATTCTTAGCTTGCATGATTGGTCCACTTCATGTCCCCATGATCATTAGTATTCGATTGTCCGAAATAGTAAGAGTTGTTGGCTAGGTTACATCGTCCTTTCGTTGGTCACTTTCCTTCAGCCAGTGGGCGTGAGCACACATAATTATCGCATTTATATGAATGTTCCTTTACATATAAACATAGCCTATCAGCCCTGAACATGACAAAATTTAAATTTCACAAAAAGAATAGATATCACTGCAAAATAAACGCATTATCAATGGAATTTTTGGTTGGTAAAATGATTTACCGACGAAATATTTACTTATGAAAATATAACTGTTGGTAAATGGTTAGTCGCCTGATAAATGATTGATTTTTCAATCCGTAAGTAATTAGCGATGAAAATTTGATGGAATATCTAATTTATCTCCAAGTTGAAGGTATTTTAGTTTTGGAAATTGCCAAAGGATATTCCGTAGAAAAAATAAAATTAAAAATATATATATATGATTATCTTTTTTGGTAAACGTTGATAACTTGTGGGCAATTTCCTTCAGTAAATTGAGATTTTCTCTTAGTGTACTTTTCATTTAAGCAAGGATAAAAAAAATTATCTCAACAACATATCAAATTTTTCAATAGTTTATAAAATATATTTTTAATAAATTTTCAATTTAAATAGTGGTGACTGCCTTCGCTCGTCTCTTAATGGTTCTGTCACTACCTAACTAGAGGTTTAGGATTTGTAGGATTATATATTTTACACAATTGTTTTTTGAAAACGAGTTCTAAATTTAAAAATGAAGGCCAACCGGTGGTTATATTTTAAATAAATTTTCAAATTAAACAGTGATGACTGTCTTCGCTCATTTTTTAGTGGTTCTGTCACTACCTTACCGGAGGTTTAGGGTTCGTAGGATTATATATTTTACAGAATTATTTTCAAGTGAAGTTCAGCAAGCGGGAGAACTGCCTCCCTACCAAGAAACAAAATTTCTACTTTTGAGTTTGGAATCTCTTGGCAGGCTTGCCTTATGCTAACTAAATTTTATTGATCTGTCAAAATGGACGATTCAGTTTCATCTATCAGTTTGCAGGGGGATGATTCAGATCGAAGAGAGGCCTTTGAAAAAGAATAGGGACAAGAAAGCATGACCACTTATTCTTAAATGTATATATGCAGTGCTGTTGAATCTCTGAACCAAGGGCCCTTGCATCCAAGTTTGCCAGGATGTGAGAATTTGGTCAAGCTTATTGCAGCTTTTGTTGTACGAACTGAAAGTTCTATTCTTCTCTGTGTAGTCGGTATTCACTTTAAGACACTTGATTTTCTTTTGATTCGTTGGACATATTTCGCTTTTTGAGTTTAGCTAACATTAATGTCTAATGTTGCATAAACATAGTAAACATTAAATGTTCCAAGTAGTTGTTTTTTAGTTTAGTTTTATATATATATATATATATATATTGTTTTAGGTAACGTATATACTATGTATCAAACCTTATATTTCAATTAGGTTGGTACTTAAGGTATTGCTTAATTATATGCTAAATGGACCCGTACAAGTGTGTTATATTAAATATAATAAAAAGATTCATACAAACAAAAAGAAATGAAAAAAAAAAAAAAAAAAGACAAACCTAAGAGAGATATTGAAATATATATGAATTAAAACTTTAAACGGGAGATTCAATAGGAAAAATCGAGAAATGAAATAGTATCCGCTTCCAAACCAATCCATAGCTAAACAAACAAACAATAAATAGTATTGGCTTCCAAACCAATCCATAGCTAAACAAACAAACAATAAATGTGGAAGAATTAAAAATATGAAATTGAAGACTCATTCCTTTAACCAGACAGAAAACCAACTAAATCTATAATAAGGGAAGCTATTCGCACCATGAGGGAGAAATTTTACAAATATTTGACATATAATTAACGAATTTTGAAAGCTTGTAACTGATCCTTGCAACTGATCATTTGCCAAAAATCATTGAAACACACACACAAAATAGCAAAACAAAGACCCAAAAAAACCTTTTAAATATCTCTCCAGTAGATAAAGCAAATAATCAACTAAAACTCTCAGACGTGTTCTCAGAACCAAGTTACACCTAAGGTAAGACCTGAGGGCTCTTAAATTTTAATTCCGCTTTTTTTATTTGTTTTGACACAGTATATCTGGCCGAACAGCTTGTATGTCAAGCTGGATATGCATTTGTCATAAATTAAATCTGGTCATACATAAGGCTATATCTGACAAATGTTTTCCTGTGGAATATAGGATGGAAATTCAGACATAAATTTTGTAGCCGAATCCGAATGGACGATAGTACGGTCTGCAATTGAGATACATCTCCACATATCAAGGATAAGATAACTGCCGACTTTGTTTGTCCTTACATGTGTTCTTTACTGTTATTTGGTATAACTTGGATTGTTTATTCTTATTCACTTTATTAGATTGTTGTTTCATTTGTTCAGCATATTTTTATCATTGTTGCATATGTTTCGTAATTCTGGATTATATTGCACCTCCGGCCAGACTTCTAGTAAGTTCGGCTGGACATACATGTTAAGATTCATATCTGGTCCGCCATGCTTATGTCTGGACAACTCTAATTAATTTTGTTATGTTTATACTATTGGATGTTTATTTATATTTATTTACTGTATTTTATTTATATGTTTGCATTCTTGAGTGTTTTAAATTGCTTGGCATGATATTTGCATTATAAGACATGGTGATACGTCTCTTCAAACCTCGATATTATACTGGCATAAGTAAGGGACCATTCCGAATCCAAACGGGTTTAAGATCGACCCTACGAATGGTGTCGTGAGGCCTTAAATCATTCACAGTATCTTATACTGGGTGGCGACTTCTTATTTCTCTGATTAGTCCCTTATGGGCTAATTGTACTCTCTACGAATTATGAACTCAATAGTTTCATGGTCGCCGACGTCATAGGTATAGCAGGAAATCTTGCTTCACTCCTATAGTGTGCTTATCGCTATCGCCCCTTCACGCTTAGCGGAGGATCTCAGACGTTGAGCTTGAATAGAAGGAAGACAAAGGTTTTCTTTACTAGAATTTTAGTAAAGATATTTGCTATCTGTAACCATTGTTGGGACATGGTGCACATGAATGTGTCCTCTTGCTATGAGTTCACGATTAAAATGATGATCTAAATCAATATCTTTAGCACCGTGATGAGACACATGATTCATTCTTAGGAAGATATTGCTCTTATTATCACAAAGTAAAATAAGTGGTTTAATAGATGGCACTTGGAGGTCATGCAGAAGATATGTTAGTCATTTAACATCGGCAGTGGTGTGAGTTAAAGCATGATATTTTGATTGACAATTGATAACCAACAAAAATATGAAGCATGTGTTGATAACATCATTTCATTCCATAGAAAGAAGTTATGAACCCTTTGAACTTATTCACATTGACCTGTGTGATATGAATATTGTCCAATCTAGAGGTGGTAAAAAGTACTTTGTCACATTTTATCAATGGCAATACAAGATTCTACTATGTGTATTTACTAAGAAGGAAATATGAAGCTATTGAGAGCTTAGTACACTATAAGAATGAAGTTGAAAATCAAATTGGCAAGAAAATCAAAAGAATCATTAGTGATAGAGGAGGTGAATATGTGTCACCATTCGGTGAATATTGTTCCAATCATGAAATTATTCACGAACCTAATGCTTCTTATTCACCTAAACAAAATAGGATTGCGAAACGCAAAAATTGAATGTTGAAGGAAATGATGAATGTCATGTTGAATAGCTCTGGTTTACCCTAGAACTTGTGAGGGGGGAAGCCTTTCTTTCCACCAACTACGTTCCGAATAAATTACCTCACAAAAGATTGGACAAGACACCATATGAATTGTGGAAATATCATGCACCTTCCTATAAATATCTAAAAGTGTGAGGGTGTCTCACTAAAGTGATGGTTCCTAAACCTAAGAATGTGAGAATATGACCAAAATTTATTAAATGTATATTCATTGGATATGATCACAACAGTAGCGAGTATTGATTCTTGATACATAAATCTGAAATTCCTAACATCAATCCAAATATGATAATTGAGTTGAGGAATGCGACATTCTTTGAAGAGACATTTCCTTGTAAAGAAAAAGAAATAACAGAGTCTCTTAAAAGAACCATTAATACTGCTACAAGTAGTGATCAAGTTAATAAAAATCAGATCAACATGAAAATGTTAAGGAAAATGAACCTAAACGTAGTAAAAAATCAAGAATGTCTAAGTCTTTTGGAGTTGATTTTCTGACATACCTGTTAGACAATGAGCTCCAAAGCTATAAAGAAGCGATGTCTTCTTCGGAGGTACCTTTATGGAAAAAGGCTATCAATAGCGAGATTGATTCTATCATTCAAAAGATTACTTGGGAGTTGATTAATCTTCCTCTAGGTTGTAAGCCGCTGGCTACAAATGGATTTTCACATGGAAGATGAAGTTGGATGGATCAATATATAAGTACAAGACAAGACTTGTCATAAAAGATTATAGACAAAAAAAAATCCTTAATTACTCTGATACCTATTCACCAGTGACCCGTATCACTTCAATAAGAATGGTTATAGCCATAGCGGTTATATTTGATCTTGAAATACATCAAATGGATGTAAAGACATCATTCTTAAATGGTGAATTGGATGAGGATATTTACATGGACCAGATTTCATGTTCCTGGAAAAGAACACAAGGTGTGCAAACTTGTAAAACCCTTATACGAATTAAAACAAACACCTAAACAATGACATGAGAAATTTGACAAAGAAATATTTTCAAGTGGACTCAAAATCAATGAGTGTGATAAGTGTGTATACACTAAATCAACTAAAAAAAGGATATGTCATTGTGTCTCTACGTAGACAATATGCTGATAATTGGTAGCAATCATGAGATGATTCAATCTACCAAGAAAGTATTGACCAGTAAATTCGACATGAAAGATTTAGGAGTAACTAATGTGATCCTAGGAATTAAGATTCCAGAACATCAAATGGATACATGTTATCGCATGCTCATTATGTTGAGAAATAATTAAGAAATATAACAGAGGATATCTAAACGTAACTAGAACTCATATGGATCTAACTCTTCATTTTTCAAAGAATACTGATTCAAACGTATCCCAATTAGAGTATTCGAGAATCATAAGAAGTCTGATGTATCTCACAAATTACATATGACCAAATATCGCTCAAGCTGTTATCAGACTTAGTATATATACATGTAATCCAATACATAACTACTAGAAGGCCATAGTAAAGGTTTTGAGGAATCTGAGAGACACATTAAAATATGGTCTGTATTATACGAGATATCATGTTGTTCTAGAGGGATACAGTGATGCTAACTAGATATATGATACAATGGATTCCAAATCCACGAGTGGATTTGTTTTCACACTTGGTGGTGTAGTCGTGTCATGGAAATCCTCAAGGCAAACGTGTATTTCACAGTCTACTATGGAGTCTGAGTTTATAGCATTAGACAAAACAGTGGAAGAAGTGGAGTGGCTTTGAAATTTTTTAGAGGATATTCCAAATTGGCCAAAACTAGTGCCGACTATAAGCATACATTGTGATAGTCAATCGGCTATTGGGATAGCCAAAAACATAATGTAAACTCTCAACACATACGTCGAAGACACAATATCATATAACAACTGCTTTCAAGCAGCATAATTTTGATAAATTATGTCAAGTCGAAAGAAAACCTTACGGACCCACTTACTAAAGGTTTACCAAGAGAGCAAGTTGAGAAGTCAACGAGGGGGATGAGCTTGAAGCTTATAAATTAATAATTGTCACTGTGAAAACCCAACCAAGCTGATTAGAGATCCTAAGATCTAGGTTCAAAAGGGACAACTGAAATTTTATGCAATTCAAAATAAGCATTGTAGAGTTCTATATTCTTTCTCATTCCTATAATGACGCATAGGGTTCCATGTCAAGGTTAGGTTAAGCTAAGGCTTATAATGATCACTATATTATGAGAAGAGTCCTAATATGGGTAAATGCAAATTAACTTTCATAGTAGATCACCTATTTCAAGTAAGAAATGAGGCTGCTTCTATGGGAACCT